>JAZHYW010067535.1:0-11719 GCA_037355805.1 Ixodes ricinus | reverse complement strand
AAGTAGGGCTGGGCAATTGATCGATTAACCTTGCGATTAATCGATTAAGGTTTTAATCGCGATCAAATTTTTTAACCGGTTAGTCGGTTTTTTAATCGGTACTCAAAAGAAGTCAACTGGACTCACGCATGGCTCTATTCTGGACGACCTGCCCGAACTGGGGGTGACTCAGGCCCCCTCCCCCCCCCCTTAAGAAAACGCTGCATGGCGTGCATCCGGTCGTTCTGTCCTGATCGGTTTTTTGTTCCCAGCCAGGTGCTATGAGTATGAGCAAGGTTCAATTCTCGCGCTCGCGAAGCGTCACGTGTTCGAGGATATACATTACAGTTCTACCGAGGCCAGACGAACAAGCCGGGCTGCAATTGATCCCTTTACGACCGCAAACCTTCACGTGTTGAGGATCTGTTACACATCCTGCCCAGAGCAAGACAAACAAGCAGAAAAACAAGCTGGAAAGCTAACGACGCCACGGTTACTTGTTCCAGTATTCGGCCCGTAAAAATGGACGAGCTCACGAGTAAGAAAAGCAATCTCGTTGGAAGGTTTGGGTTTAGAGTAAACTCAAGCGGTGAAGTTTTTAACTCGAAGGAAGTCCACTGCATCATCTGCAAAAAGCCGTTTTCGTACAGTGGAAGCGTAAGTTCGCTTCAGTATCACCAAGGACCATCCGCCGAAACGCAGACAACAATCAACGCCTTCTCATCGAGGCCCCTTTATCTGAAAAAGAAGAAAGCATCGCCCAAGCCCTGACTTCTTGTCTTCCTGTCGAGAATGTGAACAAACTCAATTGTAAATGTCCTTTGCGCCGTGTAAGAGAGAGTAAAATAAGTCTTCAAAGGCAAGACGAGTTGTTGCATTCTTTTAATATATTATTGCATAAAAATCAACGCAACGAATTAATCGATTAATTAATCGAGTAAAAGGTAACGATTAATCGGGTTAAAATTTTTAATCGACGCCCAGGCCCTATTAAAAAGTTACAATAAAATGCAATAGATTACCAAGGAATCAGTTACTTGTAACTACGTAGTGTACAAGTCTGCGTCATAGTCAGCATTCGGCCAATCGTGGTAAGGCCGACCACAGCGACGCTTTCTATCGCTCACGTTGCCAATAGGCCGTTTACACCAACTTTCACCGTAACTTTGCGGAGGGTGGAAGCTGCTGCTCACTTGTGCCCATATTCGTTGGAGCAAAGCGCATTACGACAAACCTCCTGAGCGCACTCCTGTGGAGCGCCGGCATGTGCCCGGCTCCAGAGCTCTTATTAGCAAACTGTAGTTTATTATATTTACAAAGGCAATGATAGAGCAGAGTAGCGATAATGCAGGTCTTGCTTTGCGGTTGAATTCAGTCTTTTTCATGTTTATTATCATTATCATTATTATTATTTTTTTGCGAAAGTATTTGATGAAGACTTTGGGTCACATTTTCACTCCGGGAAATGTTTCAAGATACAAGCGGAATGAATGCCTCTCAAATGGGTTTCTAAAATTAATCGATTAACCCTACCGGAGTAATTGATTAATATATTATTGGCCATTAGTTTGTGAACTCATTAATTGGTCAAGATTTGACACTTCCACGAACTCGTCATGGGCATCATCTTCGTCGGTGTCAGATTCAACACCAGAAATTTCATTACTGGCGAGATTTGCTCTCCAGGATGCCATTATTTTAATATATGCTCTGAAGTTTGAAAGAGTGCCGGAAATAACAGAGATGGCGACAATTGTTAAACGACTGCGACATCGGATTGTCTCCGCTTTTGCATTTCTCGACGAATTAAAACTTGAAACATAGAAAAGCTGGACTTTTTAACCACGTTCATTTCAGAGTGTCACAATCGCAATCGTGTACTCTTATCTTGAAATATTGTAAATTAACTGTTCTAAAAGCTATATTATATTCGTTGCATTTGCTTACAGCTGAAGAACATTCCTCATCAATGGCATTGCTTTCCTTTTTGGCGCAGACTTCGTTACAGGACAGGCCTTTTTGAGCGTTATGTACGTTACGATAAAGCGTTAAATCTCCGCCGAATTTAGCGGGAAGGCTTCCCCATAAATTTAGCTCGAAATGTTTATAAAGTGCTGAGTTCGTATACACGTGTGCGTGTATGTGCTAACAACACTAAAAGAAAAAAAAAAAGCATGCAAGCATACGCCCATATGTAAGGCTTGAGAAAACACGCATTCTGCGTTATTCTGTATCAATACGTAAGACTAGGGTGTTTACAATTTGTTTTTGTTGCCGCTTCCTACGGTGAGGGAAATAAAGGAGCAGTGAAGGCAACGAGTTGCTTTTCGTTTATATTTTTCCTTACAGTTTTCTTTTTTTTTAGCTATTATGACTAACCACATTCTTTGAATACCAAGGAATTACTCTTCCCGGCATGCTATTAATACTTTCTAAAATCAAAACAGCTATTCAGAAAAGGGCAAAACAAGGGTATACCAAAACCAACGTTCAAATTTTCCCACGCTCTGTAGTGGGTGCCGTCACGTGTTGTATAACTTGCACGTCGAGCAAGCAGTCTGAAAAAGACAGTATTTTTCGGGTTTCTAATTTGCTTTGCTAGTGCCAACTTCACCAGCATTCCTTTCGCTCAATCAAACTTCTTGTAACCCATCGGGAGCAAGCTGAATTACTCGAATTTGGCCCAAAATGACAACATCTGACGTCACGTTCTCAGTGTTCCTGGTAAAGCCTCTCGGCTTCACAGACCAACTTGAAACTTCAATAACTTCGCGAGAAACAAAAGATCGGGGATGTGAATCTGGGTTACTAGTTCAGATGTGTCTAATAATGTTTTGAACCAATTTTGAGGCAAGTAAATCAGTAGCTATCAAAAGTTTGCCTTTAAGGTCTGTCTCATATCTGTATCAGCATTTTTTAATGTAAATAACGTATACCCCGCTCCCCCTTTCCCCTTTCAACTACTTATATAATACAGTGTGCGTCGCCGTTTGATGTAATTAAAAAGATATATAAATTTATCTCTGTCCTCTTGTCTCTTCTTCCAGCAGTCCGTGACATTGTAATCATACCAAGAAGCAATACGACAAATTACATGAAGTTCATTAGAACGTACTGTTCCTTCATCTTAAGGGTTTACAAATCCCGGCACTTGGGTTCACAAAATGCAAAATTTTATATTCATTATTTAGCAACTTTAACTTTAAATTCAGCCTTTAATTTAGATCATTATAGGTTAAAATTATTATTCGATGCACAGCCCTCAGGACAACGCATATGGAAGTCTCCCGTTGACTTGACTTCGATCTGATTTGACTTGATTTGATTAATTCGATTCAGCGAACGACGACACCGACAATATGGTTTGGCCTAGAAACGACGTCAACGGTCTGGCATTGAGCATCGGACACAACATTGCCGGGTGGAAAATAAAAATCAAGATGATTTGTATCATATTAAATCATGATTTAAATCGTGATTGCAATCACACCAGTTCTCAGGCGCGTAGCCAGGAGGGGGCATGGGCCCCCCCTCCCGAAATCTTCCATTTTGCTGGGACCTCCTCTCTCCCCTCCCCTCATACAGCATTTTCTCATGGGCGCCCCCCCTCCCCCCCAACCGAAACCAAATCCTGGCTACGTGCCTGCCAGTTCTACTATGATGATTTAATCGTACCTTTTTGAAAAATAATCCTGAAAATAGATTTCATTTAAAGCTTGCCTACAATTTGATGTTTTCTAAGTGCTTTTGTTTTATACTGAAAAAAAAATATATATCAGGCAAGAAGGATTTATGTCAGGTTCAACACAAGCAGAAAGCAGTTTATTTTCTTCTGAGCAAATCGGAGCATTGAGGTTTACGTAACATCCTACTGCAAGCAAATCAGAACGCGGAAGAAAGCAAACGAAACTTTTCAGCTAACTAAAAAATATCAAGCAGTTTTTGTTCTAGAATGGCGGGGTTACGTCAATAAAATAATAAAACTGTACTTTAAATTTACAGTAATCTAACGGATCGATAAAACAATCTGCCACGCTTAAAAATACACGCAATGATAAATAGTCACTAATTTCAGTAACAGTGATTTAAATCAAATTAATCTGATTTAACTAAAATGCATCTGATTTGCTAGATTTTTTCATACAAATCATAATTTCTTTTTCTACTCTTCTTTATTGTGAAGTATCATATCCGGTGTCAAATCACGGAATCAATTTTTTTTTTAGGCGGACATTTTTTTTTTGCCTTTTTAAGCTCGGCGAGAAATCTGCGGAAATACTTTTAGACATGTGACGTTGCATTCCACGGATCATTAAGATACGTGTGATCTGTAATTTAGCCATGCTTAGACGAGCTCCATGCGGCGCGTGTGTTTCCTCATATAAAGCAACCGCATCATAAGTGTGCCAGAAATAGTGTAAAGGCGAGCGCGACAGATATACTAGACAGATACATTCTTTGAAACATGCTTACCACGCGGTCGGGGAAACCGCTTCGCCGACAGCGATACGGGTGTCGCCATCCGTCGGCGAGTCCGTGAACTTTCAACTCTTCATTTGTGAAGGGCCCGCCGATGTTGGAATTTTCAATACCTGGCGTGATGCACCAATACGGTTTGTGCAGGTGAGTTATACGGCCAGGGGGACATCATATAGGTGGCTAATCCTTGCGAGAAGTCAGATAATTAACTAAAGTTCCTTACATGACTTTTTAATTAGTAAAATAATTCTATGATTTCAATTAGAAACATGATGAACACAATCGAAAACCACTATATCAGTCAAATGTAGAACTACCTGGAGCTCGTGGGAAACTCGGAGGCTCACCAAACTTACCTCTAGTGAAGCAGGCGCAAAGCTAGCAGTGGCGGAACGCGATGATGATCTAATCATCCTCGTTTTGCCACTGCTAGCTTTGCGCCTGCTGCACGAGTGAATTTGACTGATATAGTGGTTTTCGATTGTGGTCATCATGTTTCTAATTGAAATCATAAAATTATTTTACTAATTAAAAGATAATGTAAGGAACTTTAGTTAATTATCTGACTTATCGCAAGGATTATCCACCTATATGATGTCCCCCTGGCCGTATGACTCACCTGCCCAAACTGTATTAGTGCATCTTTTACTGATTTTTTTAATAAGTCGGATCGAATTAAGATAGAACGCCCGATATATATGATATATATATACAGTCATGTCCAGTCAATATGGACTCCGGCAGCGCTCAGTAATCTGGTTTTCGGGTGCACAGGGCGCAAAACCCTCATATATTTATTGCAGAACGCTGAAGCAGGGTGAGGGCACCTGTGTGTCACTTCGACAGGTGTACGAGTGGTGGAAAAATTTTCAAACCGTAGAATCAAGTGACTGACGCACCTCGTTCCGGCCGGGCTCAGATTTAGACTACGACGCGCTCGATGTCATAAGTTGAACGGCTTGTACACAAAAGCCGCCGTGTCCATATCAATGAAATGGCTAAAGAATTGAGCATTAGTCATGATTCGGTGCACCACATGATTCACGACATTCTGCTGTACCATAAATTGTCCGCCAGATGGTTACCAAGACAACGTACGCCGGACACTAAGGAGCGCCGCATGGATGTGTGCGATACGCAGCTCCGACGCTATGAAGCTGAGAGAGATTATTTTATTTCAACGCATCATCGTTGGGGAAGAATGTTTAATCCACTGTGCCCAACCAGAGACCAAGCGGGCCAGCAAAGAGTGTAGGCAACGCTTCGTCACCGAGACCAAGAAAAGTTCCGGGTATTTCCTACGCAGGGCGATGTCATCTTCACAGTCTTCTGTGACCATAACGATCCAAAAGTCGAACATTACAAGCCAGGGGACTTATTGTCAACATCACATCGTTTTGTGACCTACTTGAGAACAATTAACTTGGTCTGTGATCAGGTTAAAGCGCCATGGTTTACTGAACTTTAGTGTGTTGCTGAAGCGCCCCACACAGCACGAACAAAAAAAAAATTCAAATGTCTACGTTTTTAGTGTATTCCGCATCCAGCATATTCAAGTGGACCTAGCACCGAGCGATTTTAATTTGTTCGGTCTACTGAAAGCACTTCTCGGCAGAATGAATTCCGTACAGGGCATGAGATGAATACGGCGGTGCAGCGGCTTCGGAGTCGCCATGCAAGATGTTTTTTTCCGCGTCATCCATACGCCGGTAAAGTTTTCGCGCAAATATGTTGAACCGGGAGGGGAGGGGGGGCACTATATTAAAAACAGGCAAATTGCTTTTAATGTCGCCTCGATTATTATGCAAATAAGAGTATATTGCGGTTACTTTTTACTCTGCCTTGTACATGCATTTTTGTCTCGTTATTTTTCACAACTTACTTTATAGAGGCTTTTGGATGAGGGAAGGGGACAGGGTGCCCGTATTAACAAGACATCTGTATCCTCTTCGCATAGCACTTGATTTGGGATTAAGTCTGATAGCGATTTCTGTTGTAGTTTCTTTTTCACCTGCGGCGCAAACGTCGATGCAGTGGAAACGTGATTTTTGTTTATTTGCTGTTTTGTATGGGCGATGTCGCGATGCCCTCGTGCTCACACCTACTGTAAGGTAATCCGCACTATTGCTATCTCCATCCGATAAGTCAAAGAGCACCAGCACTGGGTAGGATTTCTATCTCACATTTACTCCAATAGCGCCGGACGTAACACTGTAATTAAACATAATATGAATAAAAATGCGAACTAGCTTGTTAACCTAAGTCTTCTTCCAGCGTGTTTCGCACTTTCGTATGTTGACTGGTTAGGCGATAGTCTGACGAAGTGATTGATTGCTTGGTTGGATGGTTGGAGGTATGCTAAAGCTGATAATCGAGAGTTTTAGTAGAGCGTGTTTTCACGCCACGCTATTTGTAGCGAGAGCTCGCGCTGCCATTTCGATGCATGCTCAGAAGCGCGCGCCCGTAGCGGTAGCGGGCACTTAGAAAACGATATACCAAAACTCCCTAATAGAGAGTTTTAGTAGATCGTTCCGATACCTCCGATACCCCGATAACGATACTAATATGTAATCGCAAGGCGGAGGCAGAGTATCGAGGTATCGTTATCGGAGTCATCGGAACGATCTACTAAAACTCTCATTAATTGACCATTTTTACCGTAATGTTAGCGTGGTGGTCAAATTCCAAAGCAATTGCTTCGCCCATTCCACGATGCAATTGCGCTTCATTCAAACTTAATCAAAGTGAATGCCTTAAAGACAAATCAAGTTTGTTTGAGACACCCGCTTAAATCGGTTGACCTCACGGATTGTGAAACGCTGTACCATTTGTCTTCTGCCTTGTTAGTTCTTCCTAGTCTCAAGGTTTTTAACTATATGATCTTTCACCAGCTTGTCTGCGCAGTAACCATTATTTCATCTACTATCTTGTTACCGTAATCTTTCTTTCTGTCACTGATCCATCTACAGTGTTATTATATGAATGTATAATCTGGAATGTAAGAGCTTTAAAACAAGTATACCAAATCTGCAACATAAATATGTTGATATGGACACTGCCAATCCAGGTATAGTACACAAGCACCCGAGCTTCTGCCGGCTCGTTATTGTACTCTGTAATATATAACCATTACAACTTAAAGCTATTTCCTTTGTTGTGTGCAGTGAGTTGAATTCTTGACTTTGAGAGGGCACAAAATATTGCTTGCCGACACAATGCCTGGAATTTGGTAGACACAGCTTCTTCGATGGTTAAACCATTAAGTGAAAATATTTTCGGCTGCAAGCCTTAAGCCGACCCCCCCCCCCACACACACACCTGCATCGTCATCTCGCTCATAGCTCGGTATATTTGATAAGTGACTGTGCTCCCGAGGGACAGTGTAATTAATAAAAAGTAATAGGGAATCAATAAAGTGGGATTTTCGCGACCTCAAGAAATGCGGAACATACGTTTATTTAAAGAAAGTTTCAAGGCACATTCAGTGTCGGGAAGCGAGACATTCTAAGTAATTTCAGGATTCTCCGGCGACACCTTGCTACGCTAGTTCTCTATAGTTCTGTTGTGAATGTATGATATTTTCAACATCGTGGAAACTTGCGGCCGAGGCACAGGACAGGGTTTGCACGACGTTTTGGGTATTTCTATAATTTTATTGATTGTTCTCAGCGAAGACATGACTCCGTGGCGAAATATTCATTGGACGTAGTCTTACTAGCGTGATCGTATTGTGGAGTGTAACAGGCACTTTAGAGGACAACTCTTGTAACAAAATGCGCATTTCTTATTTCTCAAATTGACAATTATAGCTATAACAACATTATAAAAGTCTATTGAAATTTCACACGAAACTTCTGAAGTTAAATAATAAACTGGTGTTAGAAACGAGATGTAAAGAATTATTTTCTGAAGATGCAAGAAAATCAATTGTACAAAAAAAAAAGATAAAGCGTCGTTTTTTATTTATAGTAGAAATCACATTTAACGATTCATTCTACAACGACCGTGACTGCAGTATCGACAGTTCGCTCTCACAGATCTATGGAAGTATTTACGGTAGACTACGAAGAACCTCAAGAGTCGACCCAGCAAGCGTAGTGAAGATGCATAAAAAATACACGAAGCGGTTGAACAACTCTCGGAGACTTCCGCATAATTATAGAGGATTAATGAAAAAATCTACCGATAAATTATGAAAATATCTACTGCAATTCCACCTAAAACTATGAACATGTGAGTTATCGATATTTTTTCGATAGTGTTGCGAGGGCGTTTTCATACTTCATTGCTGACCCACTTTTTTATGGTCTATGGTTAAACTCAACCAGTTCAGTTTGAATAGTACTCGGCCTATCTCAGACAACCGAGTGGTATTCGTCGCTCAAAGACAAGGATGATGGTTGTAACTACATTGGAGTTTCGAGTGCTCTTTGATTCTGCTCCGTTGTACCTATCCCGACATTTCAGAAACTTACGAGTCAAAGCGCCTCTCTTCTGCCATCGTTGTAGCTATACACGCTTTAGTAGTTTTTTGGTTTATACAGCATTATATATAATTATTGAAAAAGCATTAAGGCAGGTCATTATTATTAAAACCGAGATTATTTATTAAAACTTGTTAACCTCAATATTAACTTATTAAAACTTGAGATCAAGATCGCCCACACAAGAAAGTTGACGACTATCAGGTCTCCAAGACTGGGTTGCGATTGTCCTTTTTGCTGTGTTTGCGTCTAAGCTGTTCACTTCGTAATTTGATCACTATGAATATTGGAGGAGTATAAACCTCCAGTGTTAAACTTTCGTGGTGCAAGCCTATTTTGCCACGGTGAGGCAATTTATCAACCGCTCCAATAATGATAAAAAAAGAAAAAAGGAAGTAAGTCAGGTGATGGCCCTAGATGGCATGCAGCGAACGATGGTGTGGCCAGATGCTTTCATTATTCTGGGCTGGCGAGAGAGGCGGCTGTCATGACAAGTGGCGGCTTCGCCTGGTTATTAGTGGAAGACCGTAATGGGATTTCACTGAACAACAACAAAAAATAATAATCAGGAGTAAGCGAAATATATAAATGATAAAAATACACACAAAAAAAAACGAGCTTTCGCCAAAAAAAGAAAAATAAAGAAATAAGACATCTCAACCTTTTTAAGCAAGAGTCAGTATTAAAGAATTAACTCTACGTGTTTTTGTGACTTCTGTGGCTTTAAGAAATCTACTGTAAATGTTCGCACTTTGTGCGAATACGAAATAAAATTATACAAATTTGTAACTGTACATCACGTGGGCAGCATGCCCTGGACTCAAACAAGTCTGACAGCTAGGGCACGCCTGTATTTTGACCACTATTGAAACTCCGTCATCACAACTTCTAATGTGGTGGAATTTTCGTAACAATAACGTCTGGCGTTTTTTTCTAAAATGTGAAAAGGCACCGGGGATCGAGTACACTCTCTAACCTTGACACGCAGTATGCGCACCTGAGACTGTTCGGCGGGCTGCCGAAAGGTATGTATAGGAAACGTAACTCTTTATTCGTCCAACCGCATTTCGCGAAATATCACAGTGACAGGAATGGAAGCCTTTGTCTCCATAAAGGGTCCTGCAACAGCGTTTTGACTGATTTTAATTTGCACCGAATTTAAGCGCAAGGAACATAGTAACTTAAAGGGCAACTCCGCTTCATTTTTGATATTTAGAAAACTATGCAGCCCTCTTCGGTATCATATAGGAAGACCCCATGTCAAATATTACGATCTAATTCCGTCTATATATTTAATAAACTGGCCAGCAAACTTTCAAATGAGCCAAGTCGCCGAAATCTGCCAACTCTAGCGTGCGACGTGAGGCGCAATCGTCAGCGCAGTCAATGCGACGGAGTTGGAGCGGCCAACGTTGAACCACTACGCCAAAGGCATGACTACGTCATTCTCGCGTTTTGTTTGTTTTTACTTCTCAGAGCGAAATTGAACGATGACGTCATGAGTTTCTCCTCCCGGTGTTGGCTCAAGGGCGTCCACGTGATCACCGTAACGCGGATGCGCTAGTTTGCGCTGCCCTGCGCGCTTATCGGTCTGTTTCTCCGCTCCCCCCTCTCCTCTTTCGTCTTCTCCCCTTCCCCCTCTCCCCGGGCCATCACCGTCCACGCCATCCGAAGCGACCTGCCCGCGTCGCGTGTCCTGTTCCTCGCCCCCACGAACGTCACAAGACCACGTGGTTCGACGTGACGTGGCCATGACTCTGACAACACGAGGCCAATGTTGCCTGACGCAACCGAAGTTTCGGTTTCGGTATCAGCTGATGTTTAAATTAAGATTACACAAATAATATTTCACATTTCGCGAATTCGAAGACGTAGAAGCTGTTTAGTAGTGCTTTGTGAAATGGAATCACATGTAAGCCTAAATTTTTCGGAATTGAGCGAGATTTGCCTTTAATGAAACTTTCTTTTCGCAAAATTCGCATTATTTCAAAAGTTATAGGAAAATTAAATTACAAAAACAAGCAAAACATAACCGCTTTCATGACGTCGTAGGTCACTGGCGGGTGGCCGTGAACTAGAGGAGGTATAGTGAGCTCCTCGAGCGCTTACGGCTGCCGCACTTCGATGTCGACGGCTCGAGAGGACGCCACTAAACCGTGTGTTGGATAGGCTGTATGAAGCGGGCGGCCAGGGCGACTCGCATTGCATTTGCTGCGCGATTAAAGACTATTTCGGCATAACACTTCATTGGCCACAAACGACAGCAAACACGGGGTAAAGACCAGTACAGGACGGGAGCCGCTTCGCGCTGCCATACCGCCAAATGGCATTACAGCGCTCCGGGACCTTTCTACGCTCGCCGTTCATCGGCGCCTCATCCACTGCCCTTTCTTAATATGCGCCGCTTTTTCCGCTGCTTGGTGGCGGGTATGTCGACAGGTCATTTCTTGTTTCCATTACTTTATAAACTGCATTTGTTTCTTTTTCTGATCTAAAATACTGAACAAAAACTACTTTCATGCATATTTGAAACGGTTCGCGGCACCTATATTTGTATCTCGACTAAAAAAAGCTTTAGCGGCTGCTGACCAGTAGTAAGCCCAGGACCTAAAACGTCACATTTTGCGCGCTTTCGGTACCGCGGGTCGCTCTCGTCGGTGGAGGAGGTTTCCGCGTCGTCGGGTTAAAATATGACGCACTGATATTTAGTGACTCTCTCCATGCCCGCTGGCTTGCCCGAACCCAAGGGCGTGGAAACCGCAAAAAGGTAGACGCTT
>JAZHYW010067531.1:0-13191 GCA_037355805.1 Ixodes ricinus | reverse complement strand
ATGGCCAACTACGTTCCAGTTTGTGTGCTGCCAGTAGTATCCAGGAGTACGGATATATTTCGAACGCAATTTCAGGTTTGAAACTGCCGGGTTCGATCCAGAGACAGACCAACATTGGACAGACTTCGAAATTTTGGACTATGTGGCACAGGAGTTAGACTGTTCTGCGAAAAACAAACTTCGATAGTTGCATGAGAAATACCTTGACGTACCCTGTATGTTCCCGGAGATATTGAAATGGCGCTTATAACCTGGATGAAAAACGAACAATCAGGATTTTGAGATTTCAGCTCTCTGCAAAAGTAAAGCGACCGTTCTCCGACTCCAAGAATCTGCTTACGGAGAAAGGATACTACCGAAGCAAGCATATACTTGAAATGTTCCAGACCATCTCCTTCAACGCCAGAAAGTAGAAATTGTGTGGGGTGATAAAAAGCCGATGAAATGTTTTAACGTTAATAAAATATCATTTTCAGCACATACACGAAATCGGAGGTTCTCCTTGAAAGTGTTTTCATCGTTTGCCTTGTTTTATCCAATTTTATTTCGATTTGAAAACTATGTTGGCCCGGTAATCCCAGCTCCAGTCATTACCAAGCATGGTTGGCTAAGGTTACTCAACACGCCTCCTGTCACAAAAGCTGCTTCAATATGCGGAAGACAAGGGTGGAAGACGACGGGGCAGAGGGCACGTGACAGGCGGTCCGCCGAAGACACACGAGATGGTGCAAGACACAGCGTGCTGCGCGATACTGAAGCCGTCCAAGAACAATGGTGCCGGTCTGGCTGGTCCGGCCTATGGTGATCCCCGGAGCGGTCTATCCGCGAGGTTCAAACTAAGGCCGGCAGGAACGGCGAGCCCTAACCATTCTGGCCTGGCCTCAACGATTCCGGAGTGGTTCAGCAGCGAGACTTGGGCTATAATAGCCTGGGACAACTAGTTTACGCAGCGCCGGCGTGGGAAGGACGATCGGCAGGCCTGGACACGGACTCCGACTGCGAGCTCTGAACGACCGGCGACAACCAGGGTCGGCGGAGCTCTGAGTGCACGCTCTCAAGGACGGCAACTGGGAAGTACGATAAACCAATTCGCTGTCTTCTCGCTCTGTTATGTCATTTATTGGGACACGAGCGCAGCGCAGACCGCTTGGGCGGCGCTTAATCATAGAGCAACCCCACATAAAAATGGCGCCCAACGTGGGCCCCGTCCGTATACCTCTGCTTCTGGTCGTGTCCAGGGATTCCCATAGACTGGTTGAGCGGGTTGTTGACTAACGCTAACGATACCCATCAAAACAAAATCTGTTGGAATTTTGGCGACTTGCCGGACAGCAGAACTCAGCAGGTGTCTCCATGAGTCGAGTACCGAAAAACCCGAAGGACAAGTGTTTCGGACGCGCTCTCTCAAGCACCCCAGAATAGCTGTCGGGAGGAGGTGACGTATCCGACGGTGTGTGACGAGCAGCGTGGGTAAGATGTTAGAAAGTTGTCTTTGTAGGCTCAGGAGAGGCACCACAAGTCCTGGCTGTTTCGCCTCCTGCCAGTCGCTTTCCTGCCTTCCAGCGAATATGCGGTGCCTCTTCTCCGCCTCCGAAGACATCTTTCTTACATCTTACTTACGCTCCTTCTCACGCACCGCCGGAAGCATCACATCCTCCCAACCGCCATTCTGGGGTGCTCAAGAGAGAGCGTCCGCAACCTTGTCCTTCGAGTCTTTTCGGCACTCGACCCATGAAGACATCTGCTGAGTTCTGCTGTCAGACAAGTCGCCAAAGGTCCAACAGACTTTATCTCGATGGGCATCTTTTGCGTTGGTGAACAACCCGCTTAACGAGTCCGTGGGACTCCTTGGAGACGTCCAGAAGCAGAGGCATACCGACCAAGCCCCACGTTGGGCGCCATTTTTATCTAGGGTCGCTCTATATTACGCTCCGCCCGATCGGTCTGTGCTTTACTCGTCTCATACGAAGTAACACAACACAAAGAGAAGACAGCGAATGGGTTTACTGTACTTCCCAGTTGCCCTCCTCGAGAGCCGGCTGTCCGGGACCGCCGACACTGGTTGTTGCCCGTCGTTCAGAGCTCGCAGTCAGAGTCCGTGTCCGAACCTGCGGATCGTCCTTCCCACGCCAGCGCTGCGTAGGCTAACTGTCCGGGGCTATAATAGTTCGAGTCTCGCTGCTGAACCACTCCGGGATCGTCATGGCTGAGGCCGGAACGGCCAGGGCCATGGCCATGTTCCCGCCGGTCTTGGTCCGCACCTCGCTGGTAGACCACTCCGGCGATCGCCATGGGCCAGACCAGCCAGACTGGCCTCATCGTTCCTGCCCGACCCCAGCCTCGCGCAGCATGCTCTGTTCGGCGCCAGCTCATGTCTCCTCGCCGACAGCCTGTCACGTGCCCTCCGCTCCGTCGTCTTCCACCCTCGTCTCCCACACTCTCTCCGCCTCGAGGCCTGGACTTTGGAGGACCTCCGGTATTAGGGATTTCATGGGCCTCAGCGAGGAGTTCTTCCACGTCGATGGACTGGAGAAACAGGTGAACGCTCTTGTCGGGGCCGTGTAAGGTGTCGGGAGAGGCGCCTGCTGTGTGTGTTGCCGGAGTGGACACGTTGTTGCACCCAAACGCGGCGTAGATCCTGATGGGACCTTCGGCGTCGGTGTTTCTTATTGCCGGCCTCAGCTGGCTCTTCTAGCAAAGCCGGCAGACAATGTCAACCTGTCCATGGCTCGCTGTCCCATTCACCACGATAGAGCAGGAGCCTGCTGTAAGCTGGTCCCCGCGACGCGGGCAGACCGGCCCCGTTCCGCTTGGAGGCTCGCCACGGGCGTACAACTGTCCGCTTGAACCGTTCGTCAGGCCGAACAAGTGTGAGCTACCCTGAGCCCTTGGGAAAACGGAAGGGTCCGTGTTTCCTCCCGGTGGACTTCCTGGGTGACGCCCTCTATGGCCGTCTTTCCAGGAAGCCATCCTGCGCAGAAGAAAGTGTTAAAACTACACACAACGAACAAATATTCTGCCGCAGAATATGGCAGCGGCCATAGTGTCCACTGCAAAATGGCTTGCCCACGGGTTCGTGTAGCGTGCGGCTAAATCGGCGAGTTCGCATTCCGGAACTCACTCCTGGGTCTCCAGGAACAAGGGATTTTCTGTGTCCTACTGCAACCTAATGTCAATCAGCTTTCCCCATCGCTACGGTAGTATCCCTTCAAGTCAGCGATGTGAACCGGGCCAGACTCCTCGTTTGTATCTTTATCAATAAGCTTAGAAGTAAGACTCGACGCTTTCGGACGTGCGTCTTAACTTCTAGGGTCTCTCACCTCGGAGTAAGCGATTCGGCAAATCCGCTAGCTGCGTTGCTCATAGAGTGAATTTCCCTCAGGACTAGGTAATGATGGTGTAAACGCAGTTGAATTGTTGCGCAAGCGAAGGGATACAAAGCCTGCGGCAGGATGGCCCTACAATACCCGCGTTCCGCAACGGCCGCGTATACCGTGTGCGAATCGATGTAAGCGTCAGCGTCCCGTCCCGTCCACGCGCACACGGGCTCTAGGGAGTCGTCGGCTTTCGGAGGGGTGGCAGCTCAGCGAGCAAGCCCGCTTAGACAGTTGGCGCCTCAAGGCAAATCTGGACATCTACAAACCCCACCTAAATGTATCCCGCCTCATCCCCTGCCCGGTCGTGACGCGACATAACTTATAACAAAGTCTTGCTGTCACTGCCACGACCGGCCAGAGTGAAGTCCAAAAATAATCTTATAATTCACCTCCGTAACTTTCTAGAAGCCACCCTCCTGAAGGGAGTGTCGTCTCTCTGCCCTTCGTCGATTGTTGGGATGACGTGAAGCAACAAGCCGTCTGGTCTTGGGCCAGCAGATACGAATCGTAATACTCAAAAGCTCGTCCGCCAGCGCTCCCGCTGTCAACAGCTGCTATTCCCGGAATATTTCTGACACCCGCTGACAAAACCCACCTGCACCCTGGGCCTCGACAAGTGCTTAATTGCTCACCACATCACCCCAAGCCACGATCTTTGGCCCCCTCGTGCAGTGTACTAAATCTGCACCAAGTCCTGGCTGTTTCGCTTCCTGCCAGTCGTTATCCTACCTTCCAGCGAACATGCGGTGCCTCTCCTCCGCCTTCGAAGACGACTTTCTTACATCTTACCCACGCTCCTAGTCAGACACCACCGGATGCATCACCTCTGCAACCTTGTTCTTCGAGTCTTTTCGGTACTCGACTCATGGAGACACCTGCTGAGTTCTGCTGTCAGACAAGTCGCCAAACTTCCAACAGACTTTGTGTCGACGGGCATCGTTAGCGTTAGTGAACAACCCGCTCAACGAATCGGTGGGAGCTCCCTGGGTACGAACAAAAGCAGAGGCATACCGACCGGGCCTCACGTTGGATGCGCCATTTTTGTATGGGGTCGCTCTATATTAATCGCCGCCCGATCGGTCTGTGCTTCGCTCGTCTCCCAAGGTGTGACACCACGCACCGAGAGGACAGCGAATGAGTTTACTGTACTTGCCGGTTGCCCGTCCTCGAGAGCCGGCAGTCCGGTGCCCGCCGACCCTGGTTGTCGGCCGTCGTTCAGAGCTCGCAGTCGGAGTCCGTGTCCAGGCCTGCGGATCGTCCTCCCACGCCTGCGCTGCGTTGGCTAGCTGTTCCGGGCTATCACAGCCTGAGTCCCGCTGCGGAACCAACCCGGGATCGTCATGGCCCAGGCCGGTATGGCCAGGGCTCGCTGTTCCCGCCGGTCCTGGTCCGAACCTCGCTGGTGGACCGCTCCGGGGATCGCCATAGGCCAGACCAGCCAGAACGGCTCCATCGTTCCTGCCCGGCCTCATCCTCGCGGTGCACACTCTGTCCGGCACTTGCTCGTGTCTCTTCGGCCGACCACCTGTCACGTGCACTCCACCCCCGACGTCTTTTACCCTCGTCTCCCAAAAAGTGTAGGTGAAATTATTGTTATGCCATGTGCATTTACAACATTTTGGAAACCGAGGGCGCTCAGTTTATGTACTTGAAGTTATTATTAGTACCAGAGGTTTTAATGCGAATAGCATTCTTTGGATACCTCACGCACTTTTCGTCTATGTATCTATCTATCTATCTATCTATCTATCTGGCTATCTAACCTCTTACGCCGCGGGTCGATAAATAAATAAAAAAGACCGGCGCCGGCTGGGATTCGAACCGTTGACCTTTTGATCAGCAGGCAGACGCGCTAACCACAGAGCTATGAAGGCAGTCATTCACCGCACTCTAAACACTTGTTTATACCTTTACCATAGGACGCGCTTTGCAGCGCTGTCACAGCTACCGGTGCGCGCGCGTTCCATGCACGAGGGCTAGCTCACCCTCTCCCGCGCTCACCCTCTCCCTCTAGCTCACCCTCTCCCCCGCGCTCGGGAGACCTCCAGCTCAGCCTCACGAGAGCGGAATGAGCCCTCGTGCATGGAACGCGCGCGCACCGGTAGCTGTGACAGCGCTGTAAGCGCGTCCTATGGTAAAGATATAAACAACCGTTTAGAGTACCGTTGGTTGAGACTAGCTGAGACGCCAGAAAGTCTGGTCGGTACCATTTTGAGTGTTTGTGCGTATGGCGCGTGCTTTGCTCGCCTTCCTAAGTGACACAAACGCACGTGCTGGGCTGCGGAGATCGTGCGCAGGGCTGTGAAAGTGTCAACAAATTTAGAATCGCCTCAAGAGTGGGCTGGCGTATCTAGAGTGTGCCGGCCACCTGACGAACGCGCATAACTCCGCACCGTTTTATGCTATTCACATTAACGTAGATAATCATTCCCAAAGAATGGGTTCAGCTGATTTTTTCTATGTGATAGAAATTCTTTCGGAAAAAATGTTGTCGGGCATTCTGAAAGTTCTAGTGAAATCATATTTCACATGCACGTTTCTAGCTATAAATGAGTGAAAATAGAGTAAATAAAAATTAAAAATTAATTTATTTATTTTATTAATAAAATACTGTCGACCACACGTGGTCCAAGCAGGATGAGCAGGGTACAAACTCAAAAACCCGTACAAAAAACAAAAGAACAAAACACTAATTAAGGCATAGAAATTGGCAGAAAATATGAAAGAGGCGGTGCGATGCAGGCCATTCATACTTACTTTATGCATATATTTTTTTACGTGAGAATAACGAATTTGATATTAGGATTGACAACCCTCATTTCATTCTTGCGTCTTTGGCGACATGAAAGCTCAAGCAATAAAACTTGGAAGAGTAGAAATATATACCACGGGGTTGATTTATAGTGTCCAGAACAGAGCTCTTTACTTTCACTTTTATTGTTTGCCACGACTGCATGGCCTCGACTTGCCTTGATACTAGATATTAACAATTTAATAAGAATTTGATTTTAGTGAGCTTAATGAATTTCGTGAATTTCGACAATGTAAACTTTTATCAAAAGATTACCAGCCACCTTTCAGCAAAAAGCCCAGTTAAAAAAGCAGCCTTTCTGATACTGACAAAGAAATAAATAGAAACAAAATATTAACTCTCATGCAGGGGTCATAGAACGTAATATTTTGAATCGCATCAACAAAAAAAAATGAATTGTTGCGACAATCATTATGGGTTTTAAAATATTTACGTACCGCCGCGCATAAAGCCATTGGCTGCATATAGAACGAACCGAGGTAACACTCCGTAGAACACAAAAAAAAAAAAACGCAATAAAAAGAAAGTCGTTTACAACTCCCTGTAATGCCGCTAAATTCCCCGCTAAATTCCCCGCTAAATTCAGCGGGAAACAATTCCCCACTAAATTTAGTGGGGAATTTTTTAACGTTAAATTTAGCGGGAAATCTTTTCCGATAATTTTAGTGCAGAATTTGTTCCGCTAAACTTAGCGGGGAAATTTTACCTTTGAATAAAGCGGGAAAATTTTCCGCTGAATTTAGCGGGAAACTTTTCCGCTAAATTTAACGGGGGTTCTTTTTTTTTTTTGTACATTTAGCGGGAATCTTTTTTTACTAAATTTAGCGGGAAATGTTTTCCAGTAAGTTTAGCGGGAAATTTTTTTTCCGCAAAATTTTGCGGGAAATTTTTTCCGCTATATTTAGTGGAGAAATTTTTGCGCTAAATTTAGCGAAGAATTTTGTCCGCTGAATTTATCGGGGAATTTTTTTCCGCCAAATTTAGCCGGGAATTTTTTCCGATAAACTTTGCGGGGTAAACTTTCCCGCTAAACATAGCGGGAAAACTTTTCCACTAAATTTAGCGGGGAATTTTTTCCGCTACATTTAGCGGAAAATTTTTTCCACTAACTTGAGCGGGAAATGTTTTCCACTAAACTTAACGGGAAATTTTTTCCGCTAAATTTAGCATAAAATTTGTTCCGCTACATTTGAGTGGGGAAATTGTTCCGCTAAATCTAGCGGGGAATTTTTTCAGCTATATTTAGCGCAAAATATTCCCTCCTCCTCCTCCCTCGTGACGTTACTCGTGACCCTCATGACGTCACATCTAACGGTTACGCCGACGGCGGTTGCGGTTACGCCGACGGCGACGCCGACGCCGCTCAAGCCGGAAACGGGCGCCTAAGAACTGCGCTCTTAAAAGGGGGCAGATAATAGGTGGCTGAGTTGGTTAGCACACCTCAGACGGGAGCACGTGGAGCGAAAGCTCGCGCTGCAGAACCCAGGGGATCCTGGGCCCAAATCCCATCCCTGCCCGTGTTGACATAGATGAGCATTAATACAATGCTCATCTACGCAGTTGTGTATCACTACTGCGTAGTACGCTTTAAAGACCCCAGTGTAACACAGTCGCACTGCACTGTCTAAACTTCTTGTATACAGTAAAACCTACAATGTCGCCGTACCTCAAAGGCAGACCGACCATAGGCTGTGTAAAGAGAAACGTCAAATTTGCCTTGGTATATTTCGACGTTTGTCGCCACCTGCCTTCCTTCGGGGCTTTAGGTCACCTATGTTTCAGACAAAAACAAATTCTTGCCGAAATAATTGTTCAGCCTTGGAATGTATACCTTTCAGAGTTAGTCCTTCAGGACTAACCTTTGTACCCTTGTTTTTAGACCCCTGGGATAAGGTGGTTAGTTGGGCGAGTTGGTAATGATTGAACAACTTTAAAATTTCGCGCAAATAGAAAGGAACAGAGGATAGAGAAGAGACAAGCGCAAACTAACAACTTGATGTATTGACGGAAGAAAAAATAAGAACAGCCGCAGTTTCAGCTCGGGCCGAGACCACACTTGGCACTGGGGCACCCGAGCACGCGGAGGGCACACACCATCAACCACACTCATACGGTTGAAGAAAGGCGATTTCCTAGGGGTATTCACACGAGGGAGAAATCCCGGGGAGTTCTCCCCGGCACGCGCGCGTCACGAGACGAAAACGCGAGGCTTTTGCACATCGCAAAGACTGACGTTTTCGTCGTGGGATGTCGCGTGCCGGGAGAAATCTCCAGGATTTCTCCCTCGTGTGAATACCCCTTTAATGTCTCGGAAGGTTGGCTGACACAACGCTCGCCTAGACGGAGCGAAGTTTGCTAAAAGCTTCAAACATTTCCCTAGTGTGTTTTTCGTAGAATCTGCCAATTATCGAGGTGTTTTCTGTATAACATGAGTGTACCCTGTGGGGTTCTTTATGGAGGTCCTTCTACTAGTAATCGCCGCCCGATCGGTATGCGCTCCGCCCGTCACCCAGGGAGTGACATAACAGCAACGAGAAGACAGCGAATGGGTTTACTGTACCTCTCGGTTGCCCGTCGTCGAGAACCGGCAGTCCAGGCACGCCGACCCTTGTTGTCGCCCGTCGATCAGAGCTCACAGTCGGCGTCCGTGTCCAGGCCTGCGGATCGCCTTTCCCACGCCAGCGCTGCGTAGGCTGGCTGTCCCGGGCTATCAATGCCCGAGTCTCGCTGCGGAACCACCCCGGGATCGTCATAGCCCAGGTCATATGGCCCGGGCTCGCCGTTTCCACCGGTCTTGCTCCAGACCTCGCTGGTGAACCGCTCCGGGGTTCGCCATGGGCCAGGCCAGGCAGCCCGGCTCCGACGTTCCTTGTACCAGCTTCAGCCTCGCTCTGCTCGCACTGTCTCGCGCCAGCTCGTGACTTGCCCCGCCGACCGCCTGTCACGTGCCCTCTGCCTTGTCTTTCACCCTCGGCTCCCACACTCTCCCCCCTCAAGGCCCGGACTTCGGGGGACTTCATGGGAGCCGCTGGACTTCATGGGCGGCCGCTGTTGCTGTTGCCGGAGTGGCCACGTTGCAGCGTCCGAAAGCGGCGTAGGTGGTGGTGGCTAGCGAAGCCGGCAGACAATGCCGACCTGTCTGTCGCTCGCTGTCCCACTCACCGCGATGCAGCAGGGGGCTTGCTCTAAGCTGGTCCGGCCGACGCAGACGGACTTGTCCCGTTCCGCTTAGAGGTCTCAGCTGGCTTAGAACTGCCCGCCAGAACCGTTCGTCAGGCCGAACACCTGTCAGCCACCCTGAGCACTTGGGAAAACGAGTGGGCCTGTGTTTCCTCCCGGTGGGCTTCCTGGGTTACGCCGGCTATGGCCGTCTTTCCAAGAAGCTATTCTGCGCAGAAGAAAGTGTTAAAACAACACACAACGAACAACTACTCTGCCGCAGACTGTGGCAGTTGCCATAGCCTCCACCGCCGAATTGCTTGCCGACAGGTTCGTGTACCATGCGGCTAACTCAGCAACTCCGCATTCCGGAGCTCGCTCCTGGGTCGCCAAGAACAAGGGATTTCTTGTATCCTACCGCAACCTCATGTTATACGTCTTACCCATCGCGACAACGGTAGTATCCTTTCAAGTCAGCGATGTGAACCGGGCAAGCTTCCTCGTTTGTATCTCGCCGAGTAAGCCTAGAAGTAAGACACGGCGTTCGCATCTTTGTACCTCGGGTGCCCTTCTCACCTCGGAGCAAGCGATGCAGAAAACCCACTAACTGCGTTGCTCAACGCGTGAGTTTCCTTCAAAACAGGTAACGATGGTGTAAACCTAGTCCATCTTTTGCGCAAGCGAAGGGATCCAAAGCCTGTGGCGGGATTGCCATATACCATACCCGCGTTCCACAACGGCTACATATACCGTGTGCTACTCGATGTAAGCGTCAGCGTCCCGTTCCGTCCACGTGTATACGAGCTCAAGGGACTGATCTGTCCTCGGAGGGGGCGGCAAATCAGCGAGCAAGCCCGCTTTACCCGTACACGCCTCAAGGCAAGCTGGACAACTACAAGCCACCTAAATGTCTACCGCCTCATCCCCGGCCAGGTCGTGACGCGACATAACTTATTAAAAGTCTTGCTGTCACTGCCACGACCGGCCAGAGTGAAGCCGAGAAATTATCCTATAAATCGCCTCTGCCCTTCGTGGATTGTTGTGGTGACGCGAAGCAACTAGCCGTCTTGGCCCAGCGGTTGCAAATCAAAGTGCTCATCAACTCGCCTGCCAGCCTTCCCGGTGTCAACCGCAATTCCCGCTAGTTTACCCCACGGTGGTTTACCCGACACCCGCTGACTATCTCGTCCGCCAGTGTTCCCGGTGTCAACTGCTATTCCCGCAGTCTTTTCGACACCCACTGACAAAAACCCATCTGCACCCCGGGCCTCGACAAGCACTTACTTGCCTGCCGCATCACCCCAAGCCTAAATCCTAAATATGAAATGAGTCCTGGCTGTTTTCTTTCCTGCCAGTCGCTATCCTGCCCTCCAGCGAACATGCCGTGGCTCTCCTCTGCCTCCGAAGACGACTTTCTTACATCTTAACCGCGCTCTTCGGCTTCCCCCGGTTGCATCACCTCCTGGCAACCACTATTATGGGGTACCCGAAAAAGCGCGTCCGCAACCTCTTCCTTCGAGCCCTTTAGGTACTCGATTCGAGGAGACACCTGCTGAGCTCTGCTGTAAGACAAGTTGCCAAAATTCCAACATACCTTGTCTCAACGGGCATCGTTAGCGTTAGTGAACAGCCCGCTCAACGAATCCGTGGTTCCCCCTGGGGACGACTAGAAGCAGAGGCATACCGAACGGGCCCCACGTTGGGCGCCATTTTAATGTGGGGTTCTTTATGGAGGTCCTTCTACTAGTAATCGCCGCCCGATCGGTATGCGCTCCGCCCGTCACCCAGGGAGTGACATAACAGCAACGAGAAGACAGCGAATGGGTTTACTGTACCTCTCGGTTGCCCGTCGTCGAGAACCGGCAGTCCAGGCACGCCGACCCTTGTTGTCGCCCGTCGATCAGAGCTCACAGTCGGCGTCCGTGTCCAGGCCTGCGGATCGCCTTTCCCACGCCAGCGCTGCGTAGGCTGGCTGTCCCGGGCTATCAATGCCCGAGTCTCGCTGCGGAACCACCCCGGGATCGTCATAGCCCAGGTCATATGGCCCGGGCTCGCCGTTTCCACCGGTCTTGCTCCAGACCTCGCTGGTGAACCGCTCCGGGGTTCGCCATGGGCCAGGCCAGGCAGCCCGGCTCCGACGTTCCTTGTACCAGCTTCAGCCTCGCTCTGCTCGCACTGTCTCGCGCCAGCTCGTGACTTGCCCCGCCGACCGCCTGTCACGTGCCCTCTGCCTTGTCTTTCACCCTCGGCTCCCACAACCCTTACACGCTTGGCAATGCAGAGTTAGGTGACCCCCCACCGTGGAAATTAAAGAAATTAATTGTTCCCTTAATTGGTCATTAACACACCGTCCTGTTTGTCCTACGTAGGATCTACCACGTGAAAGGGGGATGTTATAAAGCACACTGGTTGAACAGTTCTACCCCGCCTTACTTCCGCCTTATGAAGTCATGTTTCCACACCATCAAGCAGTTTTAATGCTCAAATTGAGAGGCTTACATCGTTTAAGTTTCCAACGAAGGTGCTAACCGAGATGGTAGGAAAACTGATAAAGAAAGTAAGAGGAGGTAAAAAGCTGCACGATTGTCGACATAAAAACAAAAAACGTAGTGGTGGTTCCGTATATACACAGAATATTCCACAATCTAGAACAGGCAGCCAATAGGTACGGAGTCCCTTTAGTGATGTCAGCCCCCCAAAAATGCGTCACCTAGTTCAGAGCTGGTGTACTAACTGGCAGATGACGCATAACGTCAGCAAATGTAAATGCATGCGCTTCTCTCGTTCCTTTTTTCAAACCTCTCCTGTTCATTTTCTCAATGGCATGCCTCATGCCTCTTAAACCCACGGATGTGTATAAATACTCCTTTGTTCTTCTAACTTCAAACCTCTCCTGGGAAAACCATATTAATTCAGTTGTGAGTTCTGCTAACAACAGCTTGGGTTTCCTCGCCGCAACTTCAGATCCGCCCCTTCTCAACTAAAACGGCTCCTCTATCTTGCCCTAGTCCGGTCTAAATTAGAATACGCATCTTCAATCTGGCACCCTCATCTTACTACATTAACAGAATACATTGAATCGATTCAGAACCGTGCTGTGCAATTTATTCAGTCTGATTACTCCAGTTTTTCCAGTGTCTCCTCATTAAATCAAATCTCTCTCCCATTGCTCGTCACCCGTCAAAAATATTGTCTCTGCCTTCTGCATAAAGTTGTTTATTCAGCACTTCTATATCTGTCCCTTCTTTCCCCACCGGCTTATCTTTCCTCCAGACTCAATCATTGCAATGAAATAGCCCGGCCAAAGCGTTTTTCCGCAGCAGATCAGCACGCCCTCTTCCTGATGGAGTTGTGACTGGAATGACATTCCCGAAGACATCGTAACCATCCAGGACCCCATCAGATTCCGAGAAGCAGAATCAAACATTGTACTTAACACCAACTCCCTCTCTAGCGCCTTATGGTCCTGAGGGCATTGTAAATGAATAAATAAAAAGTAGAAAATATTACAAAACACAGTTGCACCCCAAAACACGTGCACCCTTATGTTCCCTGCTCAACAAGTGCGATTTATAGCATCCCCTTTCATGTGGTAGATCCTGCGTAGGACAAACAGGACGGTGTGTTAATAACCGGCTAAGGGAAAACAATCTTTCTCTAAATTCCAGGGTGGGGGGTCTCCTACCCCTGCATTGACAAGCGTGTAAGTGTACACCATCTTTACAAAACAAAAAAACCAATAATTGGCAAAACACACCAGGGAAATTTTTGAACCTTTCAGCATACATTGCCTAGGCGAGCGTTGTGTCAGTCGATCCTTCTGTGGCATTAACCGAGAAGGAA
>JAZHYW010067530.1:0-17344 GCA_037355805.1 Ixodes ricinus | reverse complement strand
TGAATATAACGATTTGTGTTTGTTCTATGCTGCATAGGTTCGGGAGCTGTTACGTATTTCGAAACATTTATTCTGCAACATCCATTCAAAATCTAAAAAAAAAGTTTCATTTTGCTTTATAGCCAACCTGGTTTGAACACTGCATAGGTTTGCTCACGGGACCTGAGTGCGGAGACAGAGTCGGTTGATTTGTAACTATTGAATATAAATCGCACTGCTTTGCTTTGTAGCCTTTCTAGGAATATGAACATTTCTAGTGGTAAATGGCTCCCATACAGAGCTCGCATAGTCAATGGTTGGTAAAATCAGACATTTAAAAGCCATTAATTTTACTTCTGGACTCGCACTGATCTAGCTTTCTTCTGATCATCCACAGTTTTTAAATCCTTTTTGAAATACATGATCGATATGGGAGTTCCAGTTTAGATCGGAGCTAAAAAACACTCCCAGATATTTATACTCAATAACTTTATTCAAAAAAGCCGTTTATGTTATAGTTAAATTCCAGAATTTGTTTTTACGCGTTACATTCATACAGACAGTTTTCTTAATATTCTATTCCATCTGCCACTCAGTACACCATTTATCTATTTTGCGCAGATGCCTATTTAGGTTCTCATGATCATGAACGGAGGAAATACTACAATAAACTATGGTGTCATCTGCAAAGTACCTTAAACTTATCGCAGGATCGAATACGTCACTCATGTGATTGATATACAATATAAAGAAGACAATCCAAGCACAGAACCCTGCGGAACACCAGATAACACTGGCAATGAGTGTGTCATTTCGTCATACCATGGAACGCGCCCTTTCAAAGCAACCCTCTGATGACATGGAGTTCCATAACCTCCTTACTCCTCACCAGTATGGATTTAGGCCAGGGCGTGGTTACGAATAAGCACTTGCTCTCGCGGTGCATACCATCAGCGAGAATCTAATAGAGCCACCTGCGAACTTGTTCAACTCGATTTCCATCAAACCTTCGACTATGTTAGCCACGCACTGTTGGCAGAAAAGTTCCCACAATTTAGTATCAAAGCGAACCTCCTCCGGTGGCTGATTGATTTCATCACCTCTCGCCAGCAACGTGTTCTCTTTCACGGCTGTAAGTCCCCCTCCAGATCGGTCAGCTCTGGTATCCCCAAGGCTCTGTCCTGAGACCTGTACTGTTCAACATGTTCATTAATCACGTCACCGCCAAACTCAAGTCTCAACCCCTTCTCTATGCCCATGACCTGACCCTCATACATCTGATTCAAGCAGCAGATTCCCATAGTCAACTTCAAGAAGACCTCGGCAAAATTACTATATGGTCTATACACAATCGGCTGCCTCTCAACATCTCCAAGTGCTCCATTATGCTCATTACAAACAGCCATCGCAAGCAGAGCAACCAGCAAAGCCTGTAAATTCCCAACCAGCCCCTAAAACGGGTTTTTCATACAAACCTCCTGAGAGTCACCCTGGACTACCGGCTAGAGTTCAATAGCTCGGTAACAACGCATGCTAAAGTTTCTCGCCACGTGTCACATTGGGCGCCGGAGCAGACACTCCGCGTGTACTGTACACTGTGCTCTTGGAGCCACAGCTCGAGTATTACACCCAATCTGGTTCCCTCACCAAGACTCTCGGCTGGCTATGTGTGTTCAGCGACGTGCTGCCTATGCAGTGGTTCGCTGGGTGTACCGCCCCACTCGTCCTTAGCGGGAAAGGCGTACACCGGAGCTACTGCTTGCAGTTCGCTGGCAGCCCTCTCTGTGCGACGTGATCTGGCATCGCTGCGGTTCCTCTTGATGACGCTCCAACCATCCGGAGCCCCCCAATTCATTGGCTTCCTGAATCCGCCACACTCGGCATGGCGACCTGGCTCCGATTCTGTCACGCACCCTGCGCCACCGCCAATCTTTCCTCCCATGCGCTGTCCAGCTGTGGCGCTCCCTCCCACGCACCGTAAAAGACTTGCACATGCGACGCAGAAAACATAGGGACAAACTAACGCTAAGCCGTACAGCATATTTGTATTCAGTTGTGTCTTACCCATTTTTATTCCATTTTTTTCTTTTAGTTTAATGCACCAGGACTTCTGGTACGGGCTTTCGGTCTTTCTAGTACACCCCAACTCTCCTGGGTAAAAAGAAAGATTATTATAAATATTATAACACGACGAAGATGAACTACACTGAGCGATCACATCTCAAGCTAGGTGGCGCAAGCTACCGCCCGTAGAGACGATGTAGTTGCCACGGAGACACGCATGCGCAAAATGGGGCAGTTCGTCGGGGTTCGCTAGACCACGCTGGACTGTTAACACCCATAGAGTTATTATATTGTACGCTTGATGTTCAACTGGCACTAGTGTCTATGCGACTTCCGGTGGGCAAATTGAAGCATACAGCAACCAGTCTACATTTCCGGGGCTCCTGTGCATTTTTATGTAAAAACGCGCGTGCATTTTTTTCTTCGGTAGAAATAACAGAGATAACTTTTCCTATTTTGGTCGTACCTAATGATATGTAACTTTATTAACATTGTAAAAGTGTAATTGCATTAGTGACACCATTTTCTTTGCCATTGGACGATGTTAAACTTTGCTATATTTCAGTCCCAAACATCTGTTCCACACTCTTAGAAATAGGGGATGTATTGGGGTACACCCCTTTCCCTTTGTAATACTCCAAAACTACATTTGGACGTTCAGTCCTCTGACGTCGAGCTTACTACACCAAGTTTTACGAGCGGCTTGATAGCTGTCGGATATAACGTAATAAATAGCTAATGTGCGTATCAAAGGCTATATAAAAAAACACTGAGGCTTTGCAGCAGGGCCAAGCAAACCTTGGCTACCTCACTGTAGCCTTTAATGCGTAAATTAACTATTTTATTAAGTTGTATCGGTCGACTATCAAGCCGCTCTTGAAATTTGGTATCGTTGGTTCGGCGTCTCTGGACTGAACGTCGAATTTTTGTTTGAGGTGTTACATATGGGACAAGGGGTGTACCTCTATACACTCCTATTTCTTAGAATGGCAGGTATGTAAAAACGAGTGATGATTCTAAGCAAAATTACAATCGGATGGAATGTAGAGTGTGTTGAAGGTTCGCCAGTACTCCGATGGAGCTTATACATTCCTATATATGCCCGTCCTGTCACTATTTGAAAATGACTCCGTCGTGCACCCTTACGAGCGGTTAAAACAACATTCGAAACGTAAAGTATAAAGTGCGTGGCTATGAAAGGTGTCTTTTTATTATGGCCGAGGCTATATCCACGCGCGTGGACGTAGCCAAGTCGGGAGGAGATAAGGCTCCATCCACGCAAAAGGTCACGTGACTTATATTATAAGGACATAATTTGTTTTTGTATACATATTATGCTTTCTTATAAGTGAATATAGGATATAAAAATAACGAGGTTACATTTTATTGTTGTTCTAAAGTTGCATTATATCACGTGACCTTACGAATTCTTAGACAATTTATCAATTTTTTTACTGTTTTCTAAGACTAATAGCAAATATCACGCGTCATAAAAATAGTATCAATAGATATCTTTATAGTTATGTTGTCCAGGAGTCGCACACACGTGTGGGCGGCGTGCGTTCCATCCGTGCGTGCGTGTGCGTGCTGGAGCCCGCACGCACACGCACACATGGGCCCGGGGCCTTAGCCCATGTGTACATCGCTGCCGAGGCGAGGCGGTGAGGCTGGTGAGGCTTCGTCGTGTGTGTGGTTGGCTTGGTTCGACGCGTTTTAGTATGAGCTTATGTGCATCGAAGGGGACAAGTGCGAGCCCACCGCTCCGTACGTTCTTGACTTGCGCGCACGCTCGCAATCTCACAAAAATTGTGAGAGAAGGGAAAACATCCATTAGTCCCAGTAATAACAAACATGCTGAGAGCATTCAATCGAGAAAACTGGGTAAAAGATTCCAGAAACAGTTTATTCCATGACAAATAAAACAGTAGCCGATGCACAGATGCCACTCGTCCACGTGATCACCGATGAACACGAAGCCCTTCTTGCGGCAGAACTCCTGCAGGAGCCAGGTCACGTCTCTGTGCCGATCATTCAACGCCTGGATCTCGGCACTCTGACTACGCTGACACTCCAACGAAGAGAACCTGTTCTCCCACCTCGGAAGGACGGAAGAAAAGGCGATCTGCATCGTCGGACTGCAAGATCTGAGCGGCCAGCCGACGGTATTTGTACCGTACGGCCAAAATCGAGCAGGGTGTCAGACACCTTGGAAAACAAAGTCTCGATCCTAATGCCACTAAACGCCCGCACTTCCACAGCCACCCGGTTATTCGATGAGAAATACTGGGACAAGTATTTCACCATCAAATCCCCGGCAACCAAAACTCGAGGCATATCAGAAGCGCGACCGTGCTAATACACAAAAGGCCAAACTCCTTGACCAAGAAAAAAAAGAAAAAAGAAAGAACTGCCTTTGTCCACGCAGGAAGTGACGTAGTGCGCCGGAAGTGACGTAGTGCGTGGATGGAGCCTTATCTCCTCCCGACGTGGCTACGTCCCCGCGCGTGGATGTAGACACTCCCTTTTATTATTTAATATGTCTGGCAGCTTTTATCGGGCACCTATTTTTCGGATTCTCCCTATTTTTAGATTTCCAGCGTGCGAGTTATGTTGAACGCAGAACAAGCACATTCGCACATACTCATGAGCAAAAAGAATAAAGCAGCACAAGTCCTGGCTTGCCCGGGCGTGTTGTGTGAATGTGTGGCTGGATGTTTTCATTCACTCTGCCTTTTAGTACTTCTCATGAGCGGAGACATTGCGTTAAATCCCGGTCCGACCGTGAGCGAGCAGTTAGAAGCAATTATCCTAAGCCAGCAGGCTATGACTGACTGCAGGCCTGGCGTCTATAGCGCAAAGGCTAGAGCAGTGGGCTGCCTCTGCTAACGAGCTTCTGACATCAATTGAGCAGAGAATGGAAGCGTTTTCTTCCTCCGTCCAAAAACTTGAATAGTGTCAAGCCGCTATGGAAATCTTAAAATGACAGCTTGCGTCTTTATTAGACAAGGTCGATGATTTTGAGAATCGCAGCCCTCGTAGTAATTAAATTGTCTATGGAATTAACAAGATGAAGATGAGACATTAGCAACATTGAAAAAAAAGCGTAATTGATGACCATTTTGAACCGCATATGGGAGTGAAAGTTGCAAGCGTCGAACGTGTACATAGACTTGGTAGAAAAATGGCAAGTAAGCCACGTCCAATGATCCCTAATGTTTTTTTACTACAATGAAAACAAGCGATTGTTGAAAACGCTGTCAATCCTAAGAGATATAGGATATCGAGCGTCTGAAGGTTCTTCCCGTCGAATACAAACGGTCCGAATGCAGCTGTGGCAGAGTGCTAAAGGTAACAAAACAGCAGACGACAAAATCTCTCTGCGCTATGATCAGCTTATCATAAACAACGAGGTGAATACAAGGGGCCAGGTAAACAACACGCTATTTAAAGTTCCTACTGTAAAGTTGAAGATGTGGAACGAATATTGCTTGTTCACTCTCCTGACGTCATGGTGGTAACTGAGACGTAGTCACACCCTAATACGGAAAATTCGGAGCTATGCCGACGTGGTTATAACATTGTTATAAAACACATTCCTGGTGACGAGAATGCAGACCACCTTGCACTTTCTGCAAAAACTACCAGGAAACGTCTTTTGCCTGCCACACCAAGACCTCAAGCCAGCCTTAAACAAGTCAATTATTAAGTTATGGGAGCTGGATTGGGACACACAGAATGATATCAATCTTCATGTTATTAAGCCAAACTCAGAAGTATGGAGGAGTTCCTCCCATAAGGACCGTCGTTCGGAGGTTCTTTTTTGTGCCGCATGAGAATTGGCCATTCCCGATTGACTCACCTGCACTTGCTCTGTGGTGAAGATGTAAACCTCTGTGAAAAGTGTGGGAAAATAATAACTGTCCTTCACATCCTGTGGAATTGTATATTTCTTGATCATCCGAATCGAACATATTTTCCGGAACTTTTCAGAAACCACCGTCCATTTGGTCCTTAATTTTTTGCTTGGCAATAGACCTCTGGTAGCATTTGCTCAAGTTTTAAGTTTCCTACATGCAACTGGCTTTTTGCAACTGATATAGCTAGATAACTAATTTTAGACGTAACTGCTAGGCTCTTTAAACTAACTTGCCTGGCGCAATATGGCCAAAGTCGCTCTTGCTCCATTGAACTGCAACTCATCATCATCAACCCTCCCAGTCACCAGAAACACCGCAACCGGAAGGACTTAGAAGAAGCGAACGCACGCGGTAACCACTGAAAAGATACCCGAGGCCGGAATTCGAATAATTAGATTATGCACACGCGCCGAGCCGGGGAACTACGCCCCCCTCGCTGTTTGTATATAAACGAAGTTCTCAGATTCTAAACGCATTCACGCACGAGACACAGTCCGAACTACAAGAAACTTAAAGTGCTGTTTATAACCTGAGGAAATCTTGCCTTTCCTTCCAGGCTGTGTCAATGCTTGGCTTATGCAGTGTCTGATAGATCTGATCATTATTGCTTGTTTCGCGACTTTCTTAACACTATACCGCTCTTTATGTGGAACTTCTTTCTTTGACCAGTACGCGGTACAATTGTTGCATTCCTGGGACCCTAAACTCGTCAATCACAAAGTTGGAGCTGAACGTTTGCGGAGCCCGCCGATTGGACGCCGGCGACAAAAGCGCGAAGTCATCGTCGTGATATTCCAATCGGGGCGCTCCGTCGAACTTTGGCCCCAACTTTGTGTTTGACGGGTTTAGAGCCCCTGGATGTGCTTTGCGACTTTTAAGTTCGACGCATTAGTGCTTACATTTCTCTTATGTTCCAATAACCTGTCGCTTACGCATCTCGAGGTTTGTCCCACGTACTTGAACCCGCAAGCTAACCGTATCTCATACACCACACTCTCTACGCAAGGATCTGAAGGTCCCCAATGAGCCTTCTGACAGCCTTTATGGTTTGACTGAAATGGCGTCAATCTGCACATTTTGAAATCTGAGGAGAATACTTCGTCTACTCCAAACTATTTTGGCGAAACCTTTAGGTTGTAGGAAATCCCATGGAAATACGAGATTAGAGCTATCGTTTTCCGTGTTTGTTCCTTTTGCTGATGTCCATCTTTGAACCTCAATGCCAATTGCCTTTTTATTAATAAGTCTTCATATCCTGCAGCTTCTAGCCTCATCCATTGTCCCTTCACCGCATTGCTCATAAACTGAGACCCCAATTTGCGCCACGCTTTGTTATCAAGGATTTTACAACCCCTGCTTTAACCAATTTAGTGTGACAACTATTTCTACTTAACACCGTTTTTGAGGCTTTTTTCCCATATTCCCAGCAAAAATTTTGTTCTAGATCCATGCGTAAATCAATAAATTGCAAGATCGTATCTTCAGGTTGTTCCGCAGTAAGCTTAAGCTCTGCAGCTGCTGTTCTTATGATCGATTCCAAGCCCTGAGCATCATTCTCTCGAGAAGCACAAATAAAACTGTCATCAATGTAACTCCCTGCCAAGCAGCCATTCAGTTCATTTTCGCTCAGTTTGTCAGTTACGGCACTATCTAAGGTTTCAGTTAACATCGGAGCCACAGAAGATCCGATGCACACACCATCTATCTGAACATATTTCCCACCATTTTATGCAACAACTGTTGACTGAAAGTACAGTTCAAGAAAGGAAAGGAAACTGTCTATGGCGATACCTGATCCTAGACTGGAAGTTGACCAAGTTCATCTATAGCACTTGCCTAACTCGCACTAAGATGTGAGTTAAGCATAAATCACTAAATGTCCATTGAGAATACTGAACACTTTTGTTCATGAAATCACTCTAGAGCATCGATGAGTGCTTCATATTTCTTGGTTGAAAGACTCTTTTCCAAGCTTAACTACATTCAACCTTCTTTGTAGAAACTTTGAGACGCTACATTGCCATGTCCAAATTTGTTAATCACAGTGCGAAGAAGCATACAACGATTATGATCCTTCAAGAATACTTTTGTGTGTGTGTTACTTCGATTAACATATTTTTCCTTTTCTGCACCACAGTCTCGGGAGTTAAACAACATGATTAGAGAGTACCAGTGCCGAGCTTGTGACAAGATCAGTGCTTCGCCTCCCCACGTCTTTAGGAGGCAGGGACATGCCCTGCATCAACACGGTGTGCCGCCTGCTCTCTCTCCGCACCATTATGGCGATACTGATGACTCAGTTTACCCTGCGGGGTCACGGGCCCATTACTGTTTAGGGCCCTCGCGGCGGGTGCTCGTTCCTCGCGCATTGGATATCCCTTACCCGAGCGCGTAGGCAACACCCCGCTTTCGGCCAGCGGCTGTGGCTTGCCATCAAGAATTATGATGAACGGTACCGGATCTGAAGTTGTGTGTGGAGACACCGGCTCGAATTGTCGAGGAGGTCTGCGGGACCCGTATCACTCCAGAAGAGTGGAATCGGGCAAATGCCTCTCCGTGGTCGACGTTCGCTTCTCGGTGTCTTCCCATACCCGTGGAAGATTTCGAGTGGCGTCGGGGCTGGGAGGTACTTCCTGCCAGACGGCGTCTCCACCGCTGGGGCATGGGTCCCGAACCTCCATGCCCGAACTGCGGACAGGTGGAGAGGAATGCCCATGTTTTCGTAGCTTGACCTGTCGTGCAATGCTTTTGGCGATTGATACACCATGGTTTCCGGAGTCTGGGAATCCGAAACTTTGTGTCAGGCTGTCGTTACCCTCGGGGAGAGGGGGGGAGGGCTTTCTTTACTTATCTTGGCGTTGGGAAAACTGGCTGTATAGCACAGTCGTTGCGCAGCAGTTAGCCAGCAACATGGACTCGTGCGATGTTGCCACTGCTCTCTCGAGTGCGGGTTTTAATATTGCGCTACTTTGATTCGGGAGCTTGTTTGGTTGGGATTGGAATAGTTCCTTAGGCGGTAGTCTCGTAATTATGTCCCGCTGTTGGGCGGCGGCATTCACTTGTATTTCGTGCCTGTTCGCATAGGCGTGAAAGGCGCGGGGGACGAGTAGTGCGGCCGGTGGCCGTCCGGGCGCTGTGCCCGACTAGCATTGTGCCTTTTTGTTCGGTGAAAAAGAAAGCCCTTCTGCCATTTGTTGACAAGGTGTAAGGTGCGGCCTCGCTTGGTTTGCTGGGCTATGTTTGTTTTCTCCATCCCTTCATTTTTTTATTGCCCATGTGCTTTTATCCTTCCCCAGTTATGCGGTCCGTTCTATGTCTTTCACTACAGTGTCACTAAATTTTTTTAACAAAAAAACTATGTCTGTTGCCAACTCAATGCATTTCAATTACCTGCCCCCAGGATTTTATACCAAAATCTGCAAAGTTTCCTGTTCTTTTCTTTGCATACCACGGAATACTTGATGAGGACAGATGTTGTGGCCTTCTTCGGCATCTGTCTTCGCAAGAATTTCGTGGATCCGGAGCACCACTTCAAAGTTGAGACGTCGTCCTGTCTATTTTCTTTCCCTTCTACGTTTTGATGTTTCTTCTCTACCCCAGTCTCAGGTTAATTCAACATAGTTAATTTCCTGTTCTGTTTCGCTACACTTGAAAGACCAAAGTTTCGATGGTTTTGCTCAAGACGTTTTATTGACTTATGAAAGTGTATCAAAATTAACCTTTTTGCAAAAATATCGGTTCGAAAGTAAATATCCTCGGTACCCTTTCTCTCTTCCTTCTGTCCTAGCAAAGGAAGAAGATAGTTTCATTGTAGTATAAACTTCGTTTATACTACAATGAGGAGCCGTGTCTAGGTCAGAGCGGATCAATGGGCAAACAGGATGTAGCTGACGTTTTGGGTGTCGAACAGCCTCGAACCCAGTCGCGTTTCTAAGTGGCTGCACATATTTGGGAAAAGGTGGATTGTAATAGAGTAGATTGTTGGGCTAGTTGGTTTTGTGATAATTTTCCCAGTAGGCACACTTGGAAAGTGAGGCATGCTCAATTTGGGATGCACTGCAGAACCCCACACAGTAGGGACATGATGGGATAACCCCGCACCTGCTGAAGCTGCCGGGGGTCGTAATGTGGGCTACGCCTGTAGGTCTACTGTGGGCCCCACGAAGGGGGCTCATATAGGCTGCCCACCTAGGCCCTCTGTGGGCCCCATGGGGTTCGTCATGTGGGCTGCCCAAGTAAACCCACTGTGGGTGCCGCGAGGGCAGCCCATGCAGAATGGACAAGTAGGCCCCCTGTTGGTCCCCCGAAGGAGCTCAAGGGAAAAACCAAAGTTGCAAAACCGAAGTGGGACCCACGTGGGCTGCCCAACTAGAGCCCACGTCGGCCCCCCATCAGAGTCCACTTTGTGCCACTTGTGGACAGCACTTATTGAGGTTAAACAGTGATTCTTAGAGGGGATTTCTGGTTTATCGCGAAGATCACTGTGTCTCTAAATCGACAAAATATAAACGAATCTTGACTTTCTTTTGGTTGTCTTTTTATGTTTTGAAGGTAAATGTTTATGATTTACAGTACGCAATAGACCCTTTGCGAGAATGCGTGCCCTCCACCTAGCTGCTGCATCGATTCGGCATGCCCTTTGAACCAGCACGGGACAGAACTGTTGCGTAAGCATTTGGCATGGACTTGTGTCCAGTCACATGCTTCCCGTAGGATACAATGCCGAAAATATGGGCCTTCAATATTGTTTCATAGACTTTTGAATGGGCCTCCTGAGTTCATTGCGCGACCCTATTAAAGCAAACACTTCAACGCTCTTTTAAACAAAAACAATTTCTGATGGGCGTTAACCTTTACCCTTAGGTTACTGTCCTGGATGAGAACTTCACCTCGCACAACTTCATTTTATGACTGCTGTTGAAATGTAAAAGAAAATACACACGAAAAGCAAAAATAACTGTGATCGCTTGTTTGCGGAACAAGTGTCGCGCGGTGTGCCTGTTTAGTTTCTTACAACGTTTTTCTAATGCACTTGCAGACCTTGGATTTCACAAGATGGGCATTCACGTTTGGAGTCGTTACTTTAGTTGCTGGGTGGTGCTGTTTCGTCAGCGCAAAGCCGTTTGTACCATAGGAAGGAAACAACCTCCCGGTCCCTGGTCACTTCTCTTCGTGGGAAACTTGGGAGTCACCACCAATATGGCATTGTACCGCAGATGCGTAGAGTGGACAAAGGTTTACGGACCCATATTCAGGTAAGGCAAGTTATATGGTAATAATGTATATAGGCTTGGAAATGTTCTATTTTAAACACTGTTCTGGATTCAAATATGACAACCAAGGAAGATAACAACGTGTGAAACAAACAAACTGTGACAACGTTTGAAATCAGAAGTAAGTTAACGTGCCATACAAGACGGATAGTGAAAAAAAATAGCTTAAAAAGCTACATTTTGTTTTTCTAGATCGTTGCTAATATAGGTGCAGATTTTATTAAAACTTTGGTGCATGAAATATTTTTAGTTTTCCAATTCAATTCACATGCTTGTAGAGCCGAAATGCGGATCTTCTCTCAAATAATTCTTGCTGGTTCAAGTCTGTCTTTAGGCTTACCTCCGAATGTCTAATTCAGCAAACAAAATTTAGTTTGCCAAGGTACATTTTATGAATTTACATCTACAATTAGCTCCACTAAAAGAAAATATCACGTTACTACCCGATAACGAATTGCGATGCTAGTGCCCTTAGTCACGAGGAAAGCTTTTTAAACTCCGGCGCGCACTCCTTAAAGCTAGAAAGTATTATATCATAATGGAGGTTAAGAAATGCAGCACAAGCTCCTCCCTGAAAGCCCCCACCCTTTCCACTTAAGCGAGCGGACGCTGGAAACGAGGTGAGTGGCATAGAATGCTCTCTCGCCTCCTCTCCAGAGTTCGCTCTGGTAGACTGAAAAGAGGAGGGCTTTGGTGGATGAGCCTGCTCTTCTTAACCTGCAGCAAGATATAGACACACACAAAGGCTACCCCGGTCAAACGACACGGGGGTGTTTCTCACCCGCTCAATAGCACATTTGTATTGGAAGGCTTGCGCACAAATTAATAATTACGTAGTTAGCTAATCAATCTGTTGTTATTATTCAGTTTGGCGCATGGCAAAGACAAGTTGACTCACATTAAAAAAAGATGTGCAGCTCATGTTGAGCACACCCACGGGCTTCAGGAAGGTTGGTGACGTCATTAAATGATATTTTTTGCGGGAAGTCGTTGTATTACATTTTAACTGATGCCCTAGAAAGTAACCACTGTGCTCAATGAAAAAATAAAACCAATACAGTAGTGTATGATGATACACGATGGAACAGATAACCGATCAATACTGAAAGAGGTGTTTCTGACGAGAACATGTTTCTGATATCGATATGTTTCCGATATCCTGGTGTCTAGTTTCTGACATCGATCCTATATATTCGGATATCTTATTGGCTAACTGATCGCGCGCAGCTATGGTCTGACGTAGGAGCGACCAATTATCCAATCCTATCTTAACTCTAATCAGATATCAGACACATCTGATATCTGAAAAAGGTTTGCTTTTTGATAATCGATCAATAAATTTATCACCGACCGATGATTGATCATCGCTGAATGGATAGATTCATTGGTAGACACCAATGTCTGTGGCGTCATGTCCTGACATCTGCGAAGGTCTCTTAGCTCTCATCCCTCGGCTGGTTTCGAACCAGCGACCTTACGTTCAGTAGCCCGACGCGGTACATCTCCGCCACGGAAGCAATTGTCTATTTTGTGCTTAGACGTTGTGTGCCATCCTGGAAAGTGTGAGGACTCGCCGCTCTGTTACGCTATGTGAAGTTCAGATTATAGTTGGTGATACTTCACAAAGGTGGCGCTTGAGGGTGCCGCCACATTAATGAGCGTACTTCAAGCTTCTCTGCCCAAAACAAAGTCTGAACATCTATGAGCTTGGATGTCTTCCGTCAAGCTTGTCTCGAGTGTGCATTGGCCGTACGTGTTTGGTTGAGACGTGGCACGTCCGAAGACAATAATGTAGATAATTGGAAGGGGAAGCACGATGGCAGCTACGGTCGTGTCACTTTCATAACTAATGTGCAGAGTCGTTACGTCATTGCTAGTCGCAATGGATAGGTCCATTGCGACTAGCAATGAATCTATTCATTGAGCGATGATTGTCTATCGTCCGATGATCCATCATTGGTCGACGATAAATTTTTTCATCAATTATCGATTATCGAAAATCTGTTTCTGATATCAGAATAGGTTAGGATAGGATAGGATTTGGCTAATCGGGCGCTCTTACATCAGACCTAGCGGCCAGTTAGCCAATGAGATATCCCAATAGATAGGATCGATGGCAGAAACCACATACCCCGATAACGGAAACATATCGATACCAGAAACAGATGTTCTCATCGGAAACACATGTTTTAGTATTGATGGGTTATTGGTTCAATCGTGTCTCATAATTGGCTACTTAGTACCGTTAAAGGTTTTCGTGTTAATATAGAGTAAAAAGGCTTTACGGTTGCAATTAGGCAAAATAGATATTTTTCGTGTTCAAAATCACCCAGGTTAGTGTATGTTTCAGCTTAAAGTCAGCCGAATATAAAGTATCCCGTCTACATGTTCTATTAATCGTGTAAAACTACCTTTATTTATGACCTCTATATTTTCACAAAAAAAGCGATAAAAATTAATGTAGTCTAACAACAATATGAAGATTTATCGTTAATTTCCTGACCTCTACTGCGCCACCCCTTACGAAAATGGCATATCTGGACTTATATAAAAAAATAGATATGGTTATATAAAAAATTGGGCAGATCTGGCCATATCAAGTAAATCAGTTTATATAAGCCTTATCAAGCCAGATCTGCCCAATTTGTTATATATCCATATCTGGGTCTGCCAGATAGGGTTATATATGCCTCCCATATCACCGCAGATATGTCCCAATCGGATAAGGTCACCTTTATATACAGGTTTTTTTATTCTTGTAGATTTGTTTTTAAAAAAAGCCATGAAAGCTACACTTATGCGGTTTGTGCGAGTGAGTTATGAGCCCAGGGGGACATTATGTGGGTGGCTAATCTTTGCAATAAGTCGGCTAATGATTTGAAATTCGCTACTTGACTTTTCAATTAGTGGAAATAGACATATGGTTTCAATTAGAAACTTGCAGAGCGTCGTCCAAAATCCCTAAATCAGTCATTTTCAGAAAGACTTTCAGCGCGTGACAAAGTTACCACTCGTGGAGCAGGTACAAGGCTAGCGGTTTCGGTAAGGCGCCCGCGCAATTTTCCCGTCTCTTATCTAGCGCCAGCCTTGTACCTGGTCCACGAGTGGTAACTTCAGCCGCACTACTTCGCTTCATCACGTGCTCAAAGTCTTTCTAAAAATTACTGATTTAGGGTTTTGGACGACGCTTAGCAAGTTTCTAGTTGAAACCATATGTCTATTTCCACTAATTAAAAAGTCAATTAGTGAATTTTAATTAATTAGCCGACTTATCGCAAAGATTAGCAACACACAATGTCCCCCTGGGCGTGTAACTCACTCGGCCAAACCGCATAAGTGTGCTTTCACGGCTTCTTTACAAGACAAAACTGCAAGAATAAGAAGAAAAAAAAACACCCGGTATTCATGCATTGCACGTACGTCACATCATGACGTCGATTCCGGTATCCACCATGCTGGTGGTTGACTCTTCGACCCTTCACAGCGAGAGCAATGGTAAACTGTGCCGCGCTCGGCTGTAGCAACTACCCGGTATCCCGACGATCATCCGATCGTTTCGTCGGCGTGAACCGCGAGACAGAGTGTCCGTCAAGTTAGAGAAAGTAGGAGCGGCAGGAGAGGGATACGTCCGCGGATTACCGAGTTTGCGGCACGCATCTCATAGTGGCGAGCAACTGCACTTTTCTACCGTTGTTTACGTTCGCGCACGCCTTTGCATCGGCTTTTGCCCATTCGTGGTGTAGATGCCCTTTGCCTTTCGTCACATCATGCCGTTTCCCCGCTTCGAGCGATTGTCGCGCCGCGAGGCCCGGCCAGACGGCGATCGGTCGGCGGAGGCCGCCGTGTACAAGCTCGCCGAGACGCCGCCGTCAGGGGATCGGCTTGTGTCGTCCGCGAGACGGTAACCTTTGCCAGGAGCGAAAGTATGTAGGCAAGCCGGTTAGTAAACATCATAATATAAACCCTGAGTCAATGAGAGTTGTCCGTTATTTGATATATCCTTATCTCAGGGTTTAGATTATGACGGTAACCTAGCGTTGTTTACCAGTATTTCGCAAAATCGTAACAATATTTCTACAAGCGTCTCGTAAAGCTGTTCGTCAAAGTTTAGAACGCGCAATTAAGATTCTTTGTTGTTGTTCTTCTTTTTGGCGACATGTCAAAACTTTGTCTGCGGCATATCGAAACTTTCTGCTTGTAGCGCAATCGCACCAATGCCGAAACATTCTGCACAATTATTCTCCCCGCTGCCAGGAGATAGACACGGCCTTAATTCTAGAGGTAATCTGGAAGAGTACCTTAAGGAAAACGATCAATTGTCGCGAAGTAGGTAGCAGCGCATTTACGCTGACGAGACGGGACTTGAAAGGTGTAATCCGAGATAGATGTCGACACGGCCATGGCGGAATCACCACTCAAACACAAAAACGAGAAGGAAGGTGTCCGTGAAGATTCAACACGATGTAGCACAAGCTGTCATTTGTAGAACCAAACACTAAAGGCATCACAAAAGATTCTTGGGCTTCTTTGGAGAAATCCCGCTTGCAGCAGCAGAAATTCGCAGCAACCACGCAGGGCGCAAACCAAACCAAACTAGATCCGGCCGAACGCAGCCCGATATTGCCAACGTCATCCGTCAAACCACGTGACCACGCACCTTCTATCACGCTTTCAGCTAAGGGAGAGAGAGAAAGGAGAGAGCCGGAAAAGCCAAAACGGAAGTGCACAAACAAAAGGCTTATCTTATGGGGCATCCCACTTGTACCCAAGGTTGATAGTGCATTAAATGCTGTGTGGCCTTGGGCTCCAGGCAGCTGCCGTGTTCTGCTTTATCACCAGCTTCTAGACTGTAGTCATGTGACCCTAACCGGAGACACGATTGGCCTAAAACATGCACAGCGTCTACCCTGCTGTCAATACCAGTGAACATACAACCCTATGAAGTCCAGCTTTTGAACTTCCAAAGAAGCTGTCTAGCTCGAAAGTGACCCAAACGATGCGAGTTTGAAGATACTCGTTTTACGCCGTATAACCCACATGATAGTTTTAAATGAAAAAATAAGCGCGGCTATTTTTTTCCGCGCGATGTCCACAAATAAATACATAAATAAATATGTATATATATTTTTTACCAATAAATTTAAAATTATGTGTACACTGTTGGGCTCGTGTTTCTAAATTTCAAATTTTTTTTACGAAAGAGTTGCACATAAAAGACAGCACGGACAGTAAATCTTTCGACTTTCAACACACGATGAATCGCAGACGCTCGCAAGCGGATGGTTGCAATGATGCGCGAACGGTTTTTTGAAAGATGCAGCCGTTCGAAGGGAAGAAAGGATTCGGGACGACGAATTAGCGTCTTGCATCTTCAGTAAGCTAACGGTTCGTGTTTCCCACTCAATTTAGCGGGGAAACACGAACAAAATGAGTTTCACCGCTAGATTAACGGGAAAATTGACGTCACATGATACATAAGTACCAATTCAATTGCTCGCTAAATTTAGCGGGGCGATTACTCGATGGCGACGCCGACACCGCGTAACTCGGAAACGGGCGCCTAAGAGCTGCGATTTAAAATCCATTATTTGATTAACAAGCTTTCCGATCTATGCACTTCGTCATAGTCGTCCACGTCAAACATACGACCAAATTTCATTTGTCTTTCAATCTTCAATATGCGCAATTGATTTATTGGTCCAAATACCTGGAATAACTTCACTTTACGATGTTAACAATAATTAACCAAATATATGAGACTCCATGCAATATAGATCAATCAACTCCTCTTGGCGAGTACATATGACTTATTGCTTGCACGACCGAAATGGGCCCATATATCATTACCAGGGGCTATATTTGCACGCGTATATAGCGAAATATGGCCATGTTACGCACTTATACGTACACATCTGGCAGTATTTGCCCACTTATATGGCGATATCTGGGCGTATTGCTCCCATGCATATACGCGGTATATTGCCCATCTGAATCCTTATATTATCAAATATGGCCGTATATAAAATATATCAGGGCCATATCTGACATTTTCGTACGGGGTGTCTCGCAGTCGGTACGGGGTGTAGTAATACGTAACTGAAAACTGAAGTA
>JAZHYW010067529.1:0-15324 GCA_037355805.1 Ixodes ricinus | reverse complement strand
GCTGGACATGCGTTTTCTTGGCAAAGGCTGAGCAGCAGCCAAGCTCGGGAAAATTTCAGACATCATCCGGGCCTTTCTGATTCGCTTGGTAGTCCATGGGAAGTTGTTTGAGGTTTTTGAAACATCTCGGCTTCTTCGCCTTTCCAATCACAAGAAGTGGCAAGCGATCCGTACCAGCCATGTGTGCGCCGATGAGAACTTTGACCCTTTCTTTACCTCTTTGCTACCTAGGCAGGGGTCTCCTTTCAGTGTGATGGATTTCTCTGGCAGGGCTTTGTAAAACAACACTGTCTCGTCTGCGTTTAACATGCTGTTCGGCTTATATCTAAGCGAGGTGCTCGCGAAGCTTGGACGTTCTTCCAGTCATTGATTACATCGCCGCCGAAAGCACCTTTTACTCCGCGACACGACTCTGAAGACCAGTCCATGTCAGCAACACTGGTGCGAAGCACGGAGAACCGGAAGAGATGGAAAAACCAGGAAGAACCACCTGTGCACTTTGGATAGGCCGTGGTAATACCTTTGGAATGGGCGGTAGCCTGCGCCACCTGCCGAATTGATCCGAATTAACCATAGTACGCCTAACTGCCTCCCACCAACGAGCATTTGGTGCCATTGACTAATACACATGTTTGCCGGAGACTGGATTAGCACTTCAAATTATCCAAATTTCCGAATTAGCGGGGGTTGAAATAACGAGGTTTCACTGAGACTTTATTAGCAATGCACAAACAAGGGTGTGCTTAGCTCCTGGTTGCAGGCATCAATGCACAACTCAGTCATAGAAAAACACCGTTTAAAGTGAAAAAAGATTAATTTCTTGGAGTGTGGAAACCACTGCTCCATTTCATTCGCTGTCAGAGCTGCTGGCACGAGCCTGTGTTTTGATTTAGGCCTGGGTTTTATCTGCATGTACTCCGATGAGAATCAGACTCCACGTGAAGTCATGCACTCGTACTAGTAGCTGCGTTAATGGTGTACACTAAGTATGAAACAAAGCATGGCTACCTGAGATTCTTCTCCACTTGTGCCACTCCTCTCAAAAGATACCATGTTTGCACGATTCTAATGCACCTCAATTCTAAAGCGCAGGCAGATTTAGCTTCCAGGTAATCTAAAAGTAAATTTCTGCCGATTCTACTGCAGGTAAAATAATGAAGAATGACCACATACCTCATAAAATACATTTTGTGAAACGCTCGCCAACAAAAAATAAATGCTCTGCACTAATCGCCGTTGTCAGAGTCCGACGAGTGTTCTTCACTGTCCACAGAGATAATTAATACTTGCTTTCATCTGAAGCGTTTTGAGTGCCGCGCTTCTTGCGCGTGTAGAGAGTGTGCGGCCGTTGCATTTGGCAGGGTCAGTCTTTCAAACAACACTTTGCGAGCTCGTCGGGTGGCTGGGATTAAGTGGCTATGCAGTGCTGCTCAGTTATCTTTTTGCGCCAGCGTGACAGCCTTTGTTTAAATAAAGCCTCCTAGAGGAATTTTCTTGTTTTTGTTTTTCCATCTTAAAACGACAGACACGAGTCCGTAGACGTGAGAGAATGTGCGTGATAGAGATATCAAAATGGCGAATGCAAACAAACGGTCCCGATGACGATGGCAAAGCCGAAACTGTCATTTCTGTTGAAAGAGTGTGTCTATCGCCACACTCTACTAGGTGTGCATACTGGACACTCTCAACGAGCGTACAGACACTCTGGAGGCAACAGGTTTCTACTCCCAGATGCCATGCAGAGACACGATGCCAGGGGACATGGCAGTAGACTTTGAAGCCTTTGTATTCGGAAAAGTATCGAGGCTTCACGGTGTTTTACATTCTCATGCCGAATACGACACATTGTGGGCAATACTGGGCACGTCGTATAAACAGAAGCGCTTCCCAAGCTTTACTTTACAGCCAACATCAGCATATTTGAAAGTCGTGCCTTTAAGAGGGGACGCGGGTCCTAAAAATGCTAAAAATCACGAAAAAGTTAATTTTTCAAAAGTTTTGTATTTGGGTGCCTTACATATCCAAGCACCTCTCTCCAAAATATTATAGCGTAATTCAGACTCAAAATATAAAACAAATATATAATTAAGGCGCGCTGAACGCGCTCAAAATCTCCCCGAAAAAGAAACCGACATCAAACGCGCGCCTTCCGCGCTCCGCCAGTGCGCTCAATCGCTGCCATTTTAGCCTCATTCGAAAGCTTGCTTCTTTGTTCACATTTTTGGCGCCATTAAAAATGGCGTCCGCCCAGGGAATGCACAGAATGCCGCGTTTCTCCGGAGAAAGAAACCGAGCCACCGATTGGCTAAGAAGCACTGGGCCCAGCGAGCGCTGTCGCTATTGGTCGAAGCGCATGCCTCCTCTCCTGAAAAATGTCATTCTCTCTCCTTCCTTGCGGCGCGGAAGGAGTCGGGAGCAGCCGATATCGTTGCTTGTCGTCCGCTAGCGGTTGCGTTTTGGCTTCAAGCACATAATTTTTCGGCGCTTGCCTGCTTTGTTTAGCTTCGACGCCTTTAGAAGACATCGGTAGTGATCGCGATGCCTAGCGTGGAGCTTTCAACGCAGCGTGCGTGCGGCAAGCGGAAGCGTCGGGCGAGAACAAGAGGACTTCGCCATGCATCGCCAGCCGCGTTGCTTGCGGCGGACATGCGGCAAGTTCAGCTGCAAGCAGCTGCATCATCTTCCGAGGTGCCCGCCCCTGATGTGAGCAATGAAAAGACGACGGCTTCGGACTCTCGTACGTCACGACTGACTCTGCATTTCTACACGGCAAGCGAAACTGCTCAACGTGCGTGGCCGAGCCGGCGAGATGAAGCAGGATTTGGCCGCGAAGTCTGCACACAACGGAAGTTTGACCTTCTCAATGTCACTGTCGAGGATAAGGAGACAGATTTCGGCACGCAGTTTAGCGATCGTGGTTTTGAACGTGTTGAACACGTTCTTTGCGACCGCTAAATGTGAGCAGTGCGGAATAGCCACGCCCTTTCACAAGCTGGTGCTTTGAAAACGTCCCGGTGTCCCCTAAAAATAGGAGGTACGAATATTCGAAACTTCGAATACTTCGCTGAATAATGCTAGTTATTCGATTCGATTCGCTCGAACTTTCGCTGTTCAAGTATTCGAGTTCTTCAATACTCGGAAACTACGAATAACGCGGAACTCGCCGATTAGTGTCAACTCGCGGTCGAGTTCCCTCTTGATTTTGGACTGAGCAATACGGTTTTGAGCTTAGTAAACCCAACCTAAGTTCCTTTTTCTTTTTTTATATGATGCACTGTAAAGTTATTTGCTGGTAGCGCGATCTGTCCTCTGCTTGCCATGATGTCTGGGTTCCGGAGTTGGCGAAGTGGTCGTGACGCAAACGCTGCGATAGATTTGATGAAGTTTGTAACGGCACATGCATCGTCGAAGCATAAATGCGGCCGGACCACTCTCACTACTATGGATTCGGATATGGATTTACGGCTGACCTCGGCTATCAGGCGATATCTGGCTCGTGTTATTTTCCGCTTGATTTTCCGGTTAATCAGTTTGCCGGTATTCCTTTGTTATTTATTTCTACCCGTTTTCACTAATAAAAGTAAAAAAAAAAGTATTTTTAATTTATTTTGTTTTTTGTGTCGCCTCTCTATCGGCAGAACTATTGCACATGAAAAGAGATGGTGCAAAGTCAAGGCAACTCACGCAAAGCAACCGATACAATCAGCATAATCTAAAAAAAAAAAATTAGGTTGTGTATTTGTTTATACAGCCTTGAACTTGGTCTATCTCAACGGCGGCGAGGTACTAGCTGTAGATAAGAAATTTAGCCATTGCAGCCGCTGACCTGGGGTCTTTACCGTGCACCACGCAGTAGTGATACGCGACCATACGCCAGTACGATGTTCGTCCTGATCGAGACGGGCAGGGATGGGATCTTGGGTTCTGTAGCGCGAGCTTTCGCTCCACGTGCTCGAGTTGGTGTGCGCTACCCCACTCGGCCACCGATCCCCCCCAAGCACAATCTCCAACTCTGCTGTGGCCTGCCGACACGCCTCCGCTTGTGTACCTCGGTTTACGTTCACACGCTTAAAAGATTTTGCACAAAGTCAATCCAGCTGCGCGACGCGGTCTTTGACTTTGTATTGTGGCTTGCCCTCGTCACCGCTTGTGTACTTTCGTTTACGTTCCCAAAGTTGCGTTCCAGCCACGCTGACGTGATCTCCGACTGCGTTGTGGCTTGCCGACCCGCCTCCACTTGTGTATACCTTCATTTACGTTCTGCACTTCACCCCTTGAATGATGTTTTACTGAGTGATATTTTATCTCATCTGTCTTTATATCGGTCACATGTGTGACATTTTTGTCATTGCAATAAAACTGACGTTTTCATAAATGTTTGTTGAAAAAAAAAATTCCAGTTGTGTTTTGATTGAGCATTCTTGATTAAAAGGCAACACTGCTCCTAGCGCTTTTTGTTTTGATAAAACTTGTGATTTAATGCAAATTTAACTTACATAGCTTATCTGCCATTACAATCTGACTATAAATATGTACTTGGTTCTGATGGAACCTAATAGACCGATGTCACCAAGCGAACTGCGCAGGCGCGCGCATTCCGGAAGTGGTGCCGCCGCCATGTTACTTGTAGTTGTCCCTTTCCGGATTCCCGGCTGCATAGGGCTGCGCGTACATCATCGTAGATTATCGTTTGGGACGCCCCGGTATCAGCTTGACTCACCTGCATGTCTGCACTTCATAAGATTGTGTTGTTTGTGATGCCTTAATTTGTCAGCAACAGCAGAAAAGCAGTTTCAGTCGTCTTATCGATTTAGAATCGCTTTGTCGTCTGCTTCGTCGTCGTCTGCTTCTTCGCCTTCGTGAACGCGTGAGCCCACTGCCGTTCACGCGGTGGTCCCACTGCGGCCGCGGGAAAAATACAACGACACCACTACTCGAGCATTCCGGCTGGTTGGACGTCTCATTAACTTGGAAACAAGTCAATGGCAACGAACAAGAAAATTTGAGGAACCATCGGCTCCGTGTAGCGCCGCGTAACAGCATCAAATGTGTTGTTGAAAAACTTAACTTGGTAGTGCTGAGGCCTGGGCATAACTTATAATCGACAATGAAGTATAGAGGAGCTAAATAGACTTTATCGGTGAGCGATAGTTTTCTAAAAGTTGTTTCATTCTGGTCGACAGCATGTGCGACAGGGTACAGATTTACTGCGGGAGAAGCCTGCACAGAAAGAAACAATGATCTACAGAAAGGCCATGCCTGACGCGCCGTAACAATTGGCATCTGTCAAAAAGAAGCGACCATGCCAGATACCTGAAAGCTTAAGGTGGAGATGATTTTTCATGCACAGTTTCTGTTCAATTTTATTTCGTTTGCGCAAGCTCCAAACGCTAACAGCCGCCCGACGGGGCAAAGCTTTTTTCTGCGGTCTCGATTGGTGTTAATGCAGAATGGATCAGTAACACCAGCCTAATAGACCACCACAAAATGAATGAGGTTCGTTTGTTACATTTTTGGCGGTAAGTGTTGCACTTCTAAATTGCATTATGTGATGTTTTCACGTATATATATAAAAAAGTGAAGACTGCTTCCGAACAAAGTTGTTTTATTTCAAGTGATGCATATCGGGAATCGCTGCTCTCTTTTTAGTGATTGTCCTGATATTTTGAAGCACAGTTGTGCTTGAAACATGTCGTCGCATTAACAGTTATAACCACCAAACTACATCGAGCATAAAGTGTATTAAAAACGGCTTCCGCAAAGAAGTGCGGAGGTCTTATTTGAGACAGACCAACGGATAGACCGCTACGGAGCAAATGCTCAGAGAGATTCCAGCGTACGGAACACTTTGGCGCGCTTTATGTCTCATGCCCTATAATCTTACACATTTTAGCTGACGTGCAATAGGGTGGATCGTAAAACGCTATTTTTCCTGCCGCTCTGTCCCGTTCTGTTTACATTTCTTTGCCATGCTTCTTTCTTTCGCGAAGACATAATATCCGAGGCCTTTGTGCCTGGGGCTGTTATTTGCTCCGTGGCATACAACAGGTGAAGCCGCCGATTGAAAACCATAATTAAACACCAGGCTAAAAGTCTCGTGCTAACCCGAAAGTTTTCAAACGCCGGGCGTACAAAGCGCATTGACGCGGCCGGAAAACTGGGGAGAACTACAGGTACCAGAATGTACCGCGGCAGCGGTGGCGTCGCGCAACTCCTGGTGAGATCGGTCTATTAGGTTTGTTAGAAAATTAGAAAATAAGTGTATATCAGTGAGTAAAGGGTGTAGATAGTTCACTCAGAAATAGTATAAAAAAAACATCCACTGACCCATCTCACTTCTTTTCCAAGAGAATATTTTAAGATAAGAGACTTACTAAATGAGAATCGTTCAGGACAAGAGCGACCACAATTTAAAAAAAAAAAATGTTTTCTTAGTATATTTTTGCCTTAAAGACCAGTGTTTCCTTAATTCACATCAAAGAGAAAATATTTGTAATAAAAATGTTCCTACTCAACACTGCTATTCGTATTCGAAAATATTCTATTCGATTTGATTCAGTAACATTTATTATTCGATTCGATTCGAAAGATTTTGATATTCGCACACCTCTACTAAATATCACTGCTGAGGGCTAAACCAATTGTTGCATAAGGGGCTGCTTTCCCCTACCCCGTGTCTCTCCCTTAGTACGAAATTCCAACCCAAAGGCATTCCACCCATCTAAAGCTTCAATGCTGTTAGTTATGCATACCCAAATTTCAAAATTGATTTTCTCAGCTTGGTTTTTCAGCCTTCTTCGCCAGGAAGGCTTTTTGATTCACTTGCTCTGAACCGATTTTCATAAACTTGGTACTATTTTCTTTGGAATGAACTAGACTGAAAGCTAAAGCTAATTTTATTATGATATTTTATGTGTATATAAAACTGGCATTTCATTATTAGACATTGTTATAGCGCTTATTGTATGTCATCTATTCACTTTAATTTTCTTGCATGATTATATGGTGCTAAAGAAATAAAAATAGCTTTAGCTTGCATGGCATTTCTTTAGGAAAGCACTTGATACCTTTTTTCATTAAAATTTTAATAAGAAGGTTTTTTAAAGCATTTCCTGAAATTACCTAATTAATATTTTATTTTGTTGATAACTTCTTACAAAGAAGAGATATATGAAATCTGATTGCAGTTATGAAATCAGCACAATAAATTGCATGCCTGAGCAAATAATCATTGAGATAGACCAACAAACAAAATATCTTTTTGAGAACCCACTTCCTCCCTTAAATTATGCTGTCTCCTCCCCTAAAAAAAAAGGATATAGAGTTACTGACAGGACGACAACTGCAGGATGTCTTTTCAGATGCCCCTACCTCCAGCATGCAGACGCTAAGCCTTCTTTAGAGCTTCGATTGTGCGCGCACGCTCAAAGCTCCAAGAGACAGCCAAGTGTCGTTGAAGGTGGAAGCTTGCGCTTAGTAGGCAGAACCGAAGACTTCCTGCCGTTCTCTACAGTGTCAGTGACTTTAGTCGGTGACAGGTCAAGAACGAAGGAGGCTCTCTCACCTCTTTCCACTTCTGAAGTGCGAGCGCGGAGAGGATGCGACCACCTCTCCTAACGTTCACTCACTAAATGGAAAGGTGAGGAGGAGGCCTGTCACACTGTCAGTGACAGTCAAAAACTTCGTTCTTGACTCTGTCACCGACTATGGAGAGGCGGACTCGTTTGAGACATAAAGACTTGAAGAACCCATAGGAAATTACCACTCTCTGCGGCCACGCAGTTGTGTTAAGAGGATTTTCTACGCCACGTGACCAGCTCCATGTGACAAAGAAAGCACCGAAGCCCTGCTAATGGCAGTAAAATCGTGTCTTCGAGTACAAAAGTTTAATTTCGCTCCTAGAAACTGACCACAGAGGCTTCAACTGGAGTCCAATTGCGCCCCTTCATACTTCAGGGCAGCAGGTAAGGTAACGACAGAAAGAGTAAGCAGAGCCAAAAATAAAAAAAGAAATCACGCGAGATAAAGCCAGCGACAGAGTTTCTAGTCTTCTGCTGTAGTCGAGGGTTAAGAGTGCGGGGACTTGTCGTCGTCGGCATGAACATTACAAATTTAAATCGAGATGGAAGATTTTTTTTTTTTTTATTTGAATATTTTTTTATGTGTTTATTTTTTAACTGGATCCCTTTTACAAATCATCCAAATCATCCACTTGCACCACTAGGTCTTACAACGGTTTTTATTGTTTGTCCCACCTGTTCAATCGCACACCGGTGTTTCATTATGTTCATTATAAGAAAACCAGGATAACAGCATTGGCATGACTTTCACACAAACAGGGTCCGAGCAAGGCGTCTCTACCTAGATGACATGTTTCTAGGTTCGCACACACAGACAAAAAGTGTTGTTAAGTCCGCGAATCAGTCAGTCATAGTCAGTCCACCGGTCGGTCGGTATGCTTGGTGGAACCGTTCAGCAATTGGTCAAGAAACGGTTGAAATGAAATGCAGGTGATGCAGAACCGAAAATGGCGTAAACACGCCACATGTAGCGTAGCCAGACGTTTTGGGACACAAAAATACATTCGCTGCATTTAGGGAGACTAATCATTAAAATAGATGTTGAGCAAAAAAACAAAAACTCAGATACAGCGAAGGATGATTTATAAAATGGATCATAATTAAAAAGTAAACCACACGTGCAAAAAATAAAAAAGGAGAAAAAAATTGTGGCAGAGATTTGAACATGGAACTTTCAGCTGCGACAAGTCGTGGCTCTTTTACCCCTCGACTACAAAAAAAGGTCTCAAAACTCCGTCGCAGGCGCAGATATATAAATATACTGACACCGCTTTTATCTCGCGGGATTTCTCTTTTATTTAGGCTCATATTTGCCTTTCCTAATCGTAACTTTACCTGCCGCTCCTGAAGTATAGGGAGCGGTTAGTTGGACCCCAGCTGAGAGCCTCTAGAGGTCAGTTTCTGCGAGTGAAATTAAACTTTTGTACTCGAAGCGACACACATTTCTCTGCCAATTAGACAGGGACGCTAGCGCACTTTCTTGTCCTCATGGAGCTGGTCCCGTGACATAAAATCCACTTAACCTACAATCGGCCGCTAGATGAGCATATTGCCCCTGGAGGTAGTCTAGCCAACTTGCAAGTTTCCACAAACCCAGTATGCGCACACCGTGCCACAAGCTCTCACCAGGGGAGGTGTGTCAGATCCGCTGCTGCTCTTTGAAGGGCAGCCGCGAGTGCAGTGGGAGCACCCAATCCCAGTCCGATGGCTGGAGCTGCTTGCAGAGGGCCGTCCGCACCCTCGAGATCTCGCTTCAGCCAGGCAGGAACACCAAGATGGCGCCAGGAGGCTGGTGCCTCATCAGGTGCGCCACCACGTCCGGGACGTACTTCACCGGATCCGGCGTTGGCCTGGCGTGCACGCGAGGAAACGGACCAGTCAGAATCGGACCTCGGCTATACCCCATCCACCACTAAGCAGACGGGGCGGTGGAAGCTATGTGCCTCCCACCGTCCTGTCAGCGTCTAGAACTTTCGGATACTAAAGACTGATAAACCTTCCTTTTCGTGTTCTGGCTCCAGCACGAACTGGGACCCACTGCGAGCTGGGACCCGCTGCAACAGGGAGGCGGTTCCATAAACTAGTTGAAGTGGGGCCAGTTGGATTCCAGTTAAAAATTTTCGCTTGGGATCAAGCTCGCACGCATACCTACAAGCATACAAAATTGTCGCCTAGATTGAACGTATCTTCTTTTATTTGTTTTACCTCAGACATTTCCTTCAGGTCCTTGCAAAGAGGCATACTTTTTTCTTAAATATATATCATTTGTGCGCTGCTCGTTGACAACTGGACAGGGCAGAAGAGGCGGACAAGTTAGAAAAGACATGCGACCATTGGTCATTTCATGCCAAGCGTCCCAGGTGCTGATACCGACCAACGCCGAAGTTCTTCGGAAAACAAAATAGTGGTCGTATGTTTATTTCGAAACATGCATTTGCCAAAGCATTTTTTATACAAAAAAAAATTCTTAATCTTTTGAGCACTTTCTGAAATATAGGCAGTGAACCTGAATGTAGGTATATACCTTTTCCTGTGTCCTCTCGTCCCCAGCCACCTAATAGGCGTATCCGGTATGGGCGGCGAAAAAATATATACTAAAACGTTTCAACCCGTAACAAGTACAAAAATAAAGGGGAGGCAAAACGATATCATGCGCGACGGTTACGACTTATATCCCAAGTGTCTTCTACTGGCGTGGCGACGGCAAAACAATGTTTTCGCCCATACTGGAAGTGACGACAATTCAAGATGGCGGCGCCCTTGGAGAAAGGGTCTATAGGCAAGTTAAAAAACCTAAAAAAAAATCTGAATGATTCACACGGGAGCTCAATTCTTTTCTTTTAAATACTCTGAAGGGATTGCTGTTTTTGTGTGATGCCACAGTTAATATTATGCAAAAGTTTTTTTTAGGGGCAAAGCCCCTTAGGGGCTACTCATGTCTGTCCGTCCATCTGTCTGGCGTCTGTCTGGCGTCCAGTGCTCGTGCTCCTGCTCGTGAGCTCACGTGCTCACCTGCCCACGAGTCGTAGGGTAAAACTGGATAAAAGAGATGGAAAGATGAAAAAGAAATAGCGTGTGGTGATGTGTTCGCGCAGGTCGACGAGGATTCGAAACCTGCAAGCGGGGAGACCCCAATCGATTTCTAGTCCATCGCCTTAACCACTCGGCCACGACTGGCAGGACGAGTAGGGGCTCTGAGATGAGGTAGTAACCCAAGAGCTGGGTGATGCCATGGATGAAACGTTGCGTGTAGCCGCTCAACGTCTATACAGGAGAGGGCGCTGCGGTCAAATGCGTATATAATCGTGTTAAACAGGGTTCGTACACGATTCAAAGAAAGATATTCAAGGATATTCAAGGAATTTCAAGGCCTTGTGGGAGTATTTTCAAGGACCTAACAGTGGGTTGTGACGACCTTCAGAGTCCACAACACTTCGGCGTTTGTCACCAACTCGTGCGTCTTGCAAGCAGAGTTTAGGTTTGGCAACTGCGGTGGAGGCGGGACAGTGGTTTGTTCACTCGTGCCCAGAGCCAGGTAATTTTGCACCTGTGATCTTCATGGTGCCGGCATGTTTCGCGCTCTTCATATGGCTCTTCAACACCGACTCGCCCATGGCGGCTACATTGAAAATTTTTCCGCACGGCTTGCATCTTGCACAATGCTGATTTGTCGTATCTGGCGCCACCCAGTCCTTGTATTCATCACTGCAGAGCCACGCACCCTGAAACCTGCTTTTGCCAGGCATTTTCCTACGACCGACAACAAAACACGAGGCCAATGGCAGAAACAGTGCGCAAAGTGTTCCCGGATCAGATTAGATTCGGATTCGGATCTGCTCCCATGTGGCCAACCATCCAATGAACATCAGCTAAATCAAAACAAAATAAAATAACTTAGACCGAAACGAGAAAAAAAATCGATAAACATAACAAAAATGTACAATATATACCCAAACTTGCTATTATAAATAGCCATTCACGGATTTTAAAAATCTAGCCAAAAGATCCAGGGCTTTCAAGGGCCCTGCAAGCCAAATTTTCAAATTCAAGGGTTTTCAAGGTCTAGAAAAAAATCCAGGGTTTTCAAGGGCCTTGAAAACCCAATTTCTAAATTCAAGGGTTTCAAGGGTTTCAAGGACTCAGTGCACACCTTGTTAAACCTTGCATGCATTGGCTCCTCAACGTTTATAGACGAGAGGGCGCTGCAGTCAAATGCTCAAATACGTATATACGCACGTCCATACCACACATTCTCTCTTTCTGATATGGATGAAAACGAACGAAAGGCTCGGCATGCTGCGGCTCGGCATGCTGCGGCTCGGCATGCTGCGGCTCGGCATGCTGCGGCTCGGCATGCTGCGGCTCGGTACGCTTGCGGCTTAGCGTCTATGCAGACAAGCACCACCAGAGCTTCGTCTCAATCAACATCATTTACCACGTGGAGATGTGGTCAATGTTTTTTTGTATTTTCTTGAGCAAACAAGCGGAAAATGTGACATGTTCAGCATTTAAAACAGAAAGCACTGTTGAAGTTGAAGACATCTTAAAATCTTATCCAGGCTGTTGCTACTAAATTTTACAACTAAAATAATGAAAAATGGTAGAGCAAACAAGTTTTTGAAAATAAATCTACAAACTGCCCAATATTCAATTTTAAGATTCAAACCTATATTAAAGGGCAACTCCGGCCAACACTCAAAACGAAACAAATTACTGGTATCGCTGATAGTGACAACAAAACACGAGCCCCAGCCAAATAATTACGCCCAGGGGGACGCCGCATTCTCAACTAATGCCGATAATAAAAATGCGACCCGCCGCGAGCCGCTGCTCCTTAGCGGGCGGCCAGCTGTGGTTGCCGATCGCTAAAGCAACGTGCGGCCGTGACGTCAGTATCGTTCTCTATTTTTCCTCCGGTCCGGGCGTTGCGCTGGAGTGCGCTTCTTTGAGCCGCTACCACCGCTACTTCCGGCTTGTGATTGGCATCTTTAGCCGCTGCGTTTTTATCTGTAGCCCGTGTAAGCTTCGGTATAGCCTTTTGTTTATTTGCTTATGAGGACTCCAAGACTCTGCTTTAGCCAGCAACTTGGTGCGCTCAAGACCAAGACTGTCCAGCTGTTCCTCGAAAGATGGCGAGTACTACTTGCAGCGCAGTGGGCTACTCAAACAACCCGCTGCGCAACCCGGAAAAAGCCACAAGTTCCAACAAACCAGAAATTGGAGAAGGTGTGGGTGAACGCGTTCGACGCAGTGGACTTTGGACCGGCTTTACGCACTCGAGGAAAAAGAACGAAAAAACAGACGTGTACAGCCCAGGACACGTGTGTTCATGCGCCGTGCCCACGCCAGAGAGCCTCAAAGCTCTGTGTCTGGGACTGACCCCCAGTGCGAAAGCGAGAGGGCCCCCAGTATTGTAAGTCACTGGCAGCGAGGCGAGGGCAACACCGCTCCATCCACGGAGCCCGATGACAATTGCGGCCTAGCGACGAATACGGAAGACCGCACGCACGCAGAGTCGCCGAGCGGCACCGAACGAGTCTGACTTCGTTTTCCAGTCGCCAGCTTTTGACATACAAGCGACGAGTACGGCACAGCACACGCACGCCGGCGTCGCTGAATACGGCACCGAACGAGTTCACGGGTTTTCCATTCGCTAGGTTTTGCATACGCACTAACTTTTGCTACATATGCTGGATAACTACCACGTATACAGAATTAAAACAAAAATCAACTTACCTTCTATCTTTAGGTGGTTTCACTTGTTGGCCACGCCCCCAAACAAAACTTTGAGGCGTCGATATCTTTTAAAAACTACGCACAATAACGAGAAAAATTACACCTCGCAATTCAGGGAACGCTGACTGCGCTAAAACAGTCATAATCCCAAGACTCGAAAGTGGCGGACTCGGAGTTGCCCTTTAAGCATCGAGAAGCCCATCTGATAAAATATGTAGGACAGCTCATTAGGTAATATTGGCTTGTTACCTTGTGACTAAGAAAAATTTTAAGTAAATTTTGCTTGAAGCGAGAAAAGATGTTTAAAGTTGAGCACAGGCGTAAATGTTTTCGTGGAGTTGTCTGGTGCCTTCACTGATAATGTGGAAGGCTTGGGCTAGTTGGTATCTAGTTGGTATATCCATGCTGTTCCATCCAAGCGTGTCACTGCACAACATGCATATGCTGCTGGTAATTTGACATATGCTACATGCCTTGCTTTACCACTACTTATCTCCATAACAACGCAGCTAAAAGTAGATGCAGCATAGAACCTAAACTTAATGTGTTAGGGGCCGCAAGGCATGTGGGGTGTCTGGAATTACAAACAAGATGCGTGTGCTGTGCAGTGAAGGCACAATACTTACGGGGTACCACAAAACTGATTTTGCCAGTGTTCAACTCCTCAGGAATTAGTTTCTCGCTTAAAACAGAACTTACCCGTATAAATTTTGAGTTACAAAGGTAACAAGCCTGGTGTACCAAATGAGTTGTCCCATATATCTTTATCAGAAGGGCCTTGATGCTTAGTATTGGTCTCAATCTTCAGAAACAAATTAGTGTTGGTCAACAATTCGATTTATTTACGGGAAACCTGTTTGCTTTATTGTTCTCCAATAATTTTAAGTGTAAAATGTTGTAGCGAAGTCACTGATAGGTGGTGTTAAAATATTTCAGTATGTATTGAACACTTTGTGTTATGTTAAATATCTCCCATTTTCTTTTAATTTTACCTAGAAAAACCAATATTTAAATAAATTTCTACATTAAATGAAAGATAATCTACAGACTGACATTAAAAGGTTCACTATCTAACTTAACATTTAGATTTCTAGAGATTGTAAATTTACACTGAGCTGACCATCAGAAAAAAGTAACCAGAGAATAATTTTCTAAAAATATTTCAGCAAAAGTTCATTTGTTTCTAGCAAACAACCACAAGATTTTTTTAACGAAATTGGCGATGGTCGGTATTATTACCTGGGACGTTGACATGGACCAATCCTGATCATACCAGTAAGATATTACAAAAGCAAACTTAAAGCAAGGTCTTGTAGACAGAAAGGTGCACTTGGACTACTGACAACTGTTTCAGGAAGGCCATTCCAGTCATCTATGGATATTACAAAAAACAAAAATTTAAACACTCCAAAAAATTTTGTATAGGAAAAATATGCTTTTTTTTAATAATAAGTGGACCGAAAATTTTAGAACAACATGGTGTTTTTACCATAATTGGGACAGGTAACTAACAATAGCGACACCACTGCCATTTTCTAGGAGGGTTCTCGAGTACCTCAGGTTAGGAAAGTGCAAATATTTACATGCCATTTTCCCTCCTAAACTGCCACGTGTAATCAGGGGCGTGCTAATACTGGATAGAAGTTATCAAATCAAAAACCAACTCGAACTAAGAAAACGAAAAGAAAAATAGAAAGCCATTTACAACTCCCTGTAACGCCGAATTAGAGCACAGCTCTTGAGGAGGAAGAAGGGGAAGGCACGGAGAGGAAGCTTATGCCCCTCCTCCTCTCCTGTATTTAAGCGAAAACCTTTCCACTAAATTTGAGGGAAATTTTCCGCCCGTTGGAATTTTTTTTCTTTTAGCCAGTGAGCTACATCCTTGTAGAACTGTAAGACCAAAATGGGTTTCTCGCATAATCTGTCCAACATCTCTGCGCTAACACCAAAAGAAAAAACAGCTCTTTTGTCAGCTCCACGACCGAAATCTAGAAATTCGATTAGCGAA
>JAZHYW010067528.1:0-32226 GCA_037355805.1 Ixodes ricinus | reverse complement strand
AGTGTACTTAATTATCGGTGTACTGTAAACACCCTGGCTTAATTTACCCACAAATCGAATTAGCTTCCTTGTTGGCGTTTCTCCTTGATTAAGTAGTGAAACGTTTTTTGTGCGTCGTGTTTGCTGCTCTAGCAAAAAATTAAAAAATATATATATATATTTGAAATGTGAAAGAAAAAAACGTTAGGAGAACGAAGTCTTCCAAAGTCCCAAATATACGAAAAGGTTTGTACTCAGGATACATTTGCTGTATGCGCGAGTAAACTACGAAAATAGCTCTTCCAAACTGAGTTTGTTTCTCATATACCACATCGAGTTGAAATTCACAGTGAATGGCTACCATATTGAAAGTTAACCATACAACTGTAAAAATTACTTCTCCGAGTCTTTAATTTAATATAAAAATAAAATCCTCACCAAAAAGGATATACAGCAATTTTCACTAGGCTTCTGAATGGTACTAAGATAAAATATTCTACATTGAACAGGAGCTCTTCTGGGGATGAGTATTGTATCATATCAGAAACACACTATAAGTTACGTTTTCTTCGGATTATGCTAATGTGAGGGTTGCTCAGATAGTATTGCCGCACACTTGTTTTTCTCAAAACTGTTCATTAAAATGATGATGAATTATCTACGGATATTATCGTACCTTTGGTGAATACAAGTTATTTTTTACATAAGCTCTGATCAGTTGTTTTGGCTTTACGCTAACATAAAACAGGTGCATGCGTGACTTTCCTGTAACAGCTCGTTTTCTGCTAATGTAGCAACGTACTCACTCCCCAAATTACTCTGGTTCTTTTTTCATACCTAGTTTAGTGCAGTGCATTCTTTAGTCGACTGGACAGATAAAGATATGGCAGTGCCAAATCAGGCTTATAGCAGGATGGGGAAGTACAGTCGAACAAAAATTGGCGATTGTCTCATGGGTTCAGACAGTTTTGTGAGGGCAGACATTGTAGCACTGGACTCATCCTACCCCATACTCTCATGCCGGTAACGTCAATATTTAGCTTTGCAGCTATTTTGATTACTTCAAAGTTTATTGTCGGCCTGTGATGTGCTAATTCGCAAGAAAAAATTCATTGGGACGCTGCAACATGTCTTGGTTGGTGGTAGTGGCAGGATACTACGGCCACGACCAGTCATGGAACTCAGTTTTTTAATCCTTTTGAAGCTTTTCACCCTTTTCAACCAGCATCCAACCTGCTCATATCGATTGTATAACTTCCATACATATCACAAAATCGTCAAACATTTTTCCAGCAGTTTTTCTTTTTCTAGCACTAACAACTCACTTGCAGCTCGTTGCGAGTAACGCCTGTCAGAGAAAAACACTATTTGCATAGGCTGTTTCAACATCACTCTTTGCAAAATTATATAGAATATATGCAAAAAAACACGAATGCTGCAACCTCAATATTGGCATATTGGTAATCTTATCTTTGGGCGAATAAAAATGTGGGACGTTTCTTTTTATGCAACCGTCGTACACGTTGACAATTACGATCTTTCTTTTCTTGTTTTTGTTACGTTAGAGCAACAACATGCAATCATGTCAAGCAGGACGCTGTTGGCAGGGATGGTATAAAAACATACATCTAAATTAAAATAGTTTTTTTAGGAACTGATGGATTAATGAACAAATCAAGTCATTTTTTTCAATGGGTCACAGTGTCGTATTTGAATATTTATAAGGATAGATTTACTCGTGCCTATCGAAAACACAATGTTACACCCTACATATAACAACGCCGGGTGGGTTCGCTTTTTGAGCGTAAAGGGAACAAAATAAAGAATTTCTAAGCTATTCAGGCTTGAAAGGCATGTCTTGAACATTGCCACTGTATGCAGATTAGATGTGCAATAAAGGTCGCTGATGCAGATTCTTGTCGGCGGATCTTCCGCCTGTCTTGTTTCTCCCCAACTGCTACGGAGTCGGCAAACGAAAACGAACGGGAAAGGCTGCCAGAGCGATTTTAAATGTGCATTTTACGCATGGATCCGCGAAAACCTCCCAGAACGAACTCGAACGAAAAACTCTTTGCATTTGGGTTCCTTGTCCTCTTTTCTCTCACAGTAGCTCACATATGTTATCAAGAATGCTGGAGCAGGTGACAAACCCCCTAAAAACTAGTATTATAAATGTGCGTCTAGAACAACAAAAAAGAGTGCGTTATCAAACTTACTTGGGAATGAGTCTGCAAGCTTACGATAGTACATGGCTGTATGAATAAATTGGATTTATTACCGTCTCAATATTCCCTGAATAATAGACAGTTTATCTGAACTATCTTTGTCAAATCGTTTTCACCAAGAGAGCTAGAAAGTGAAGTCGCCGCTGCTTTTGCTATTCATTTAAGCCCAAGCCCAAACTTTTTTCACGTATCATAAAGTTTCATAACGTCTCATTTTTCAAAACCAAATAAGGTGCAACATTTAGAGTTGTTGTCCACAAGAATTAAACTTGTTTACTTCTTATTGCCTACTTGAATAGAAGAAGAAAGTGGCCAATTTTGAAAGGTTTTGAAGACCAGCTGTAACCCAGAATTAAATGCAGCATTTTTCAAAGATGCTCGAAACCTTTTTTTAATGTTTGGCTGAATAGCCTGCGGGTAGATAAAAATACCCTTTTCTATATAATGATTACACAATTTATTGAAAACAAAACTATAACAAAATATGGGCGAAAAAGACGCTGATTGTTTTGTTTTCTTTAGCGTCGCTATATTCGACCTCTTTTCGCAACGTAACACGCAGATAACGTCTTCCTACGATTACAATTTGGCTTCCCAAAGACGCACTCTCAGAGTCCTATAATAAAATACGGTAAAACCAAGGGAAATACTCAACTCGGAACATTACGATCCATGCGGGATAAAGGAGACTCTGGGAGCTATCTTAATTAGGTGTCTCTTAAGATAGGCCCGCCGATTCGTCTTCATTAGCCTAGCTTTACCGGCAGCTGCGGCTAAGGTGTTTCTTTTTGAGACCCCTGAATAAGGCCCTACGCTGCCAATAGAATCAAAACCCTTATAGCTGGATAAAATAATATTCAGTAATGTGATCTGCAAAGAAAAACCGCAAACCTTTTTGTAAACTTGCCTAAGTTTAAAGTCATCACAGACATTTTATTGACCGTGAAGTCTGTTTTTACTATACCTGGGTCACATTACTGTGACAAAACGAGACCAGCGGCAACGATAAGTCCCAAGTACGTGCAGTATGCACACGAAGGTACACCTTTCTAAAACTTTCAACTTTACGGTGCTCTTCAAATGGACTCGATTGATTGAAAGCCTGCCAAAGATTCCGAGGGCACAGAGTACGTGGTTAGGGCTTGTCGGCGTCGGTTGTTTATCTTTGTCGCTCTAGTGGGATTAAGCACTGCGTTTTGCTATCTTATTATCCTTCGATATTGCATTTGCTTCTCGTTGCTTATCTGTCCTTTTAATCCCAAATGCACTTCATTCAGTGAGGAAAAAATGTAACGAGGCCATATTTGGAACTACGTTATACTAGGGCATCCTTGCACTCAATATTGTTTTTGTAGATTTGTATCATTATGATTCGATACTTTAATAAAGCATGCAATAACGAAACACCCTAATTCCTAGATTCGGTCTGTCCCTCCATCCGCGTAACTTGCGCTAAAGTTTCAAGGAAAAGTGACTTCACATGCCTGACGCTGCGTGATTATGTACCAATTATTTTTCTTCGCTATATTTAGCGTTGTAACTAACATCCCTCGATCTAGACACAGGTTCAGTTTCTCCGATAATTTCAGGGAAAAAAAAACACGTCACTTCACCATGTCAGCTAGTTTCGCCCATGAATATAGCAGACAAATTGACGTCACCTTACTCACATCCTGTTATTTATACACCAATTAAGGTTCCCTGCCAAATTTAGTGGGGAAATTGATGTCAAGTTACATAAACACCTTTCGCATCCCGGTGTCCGCGCGTGCGAGAAGCGAACAAACACACGTTATGTCGCCTAGCGTGAATGTTGACATTAGCAATTTAGCACGCATTCGCCTCTCATCTCAAAATGCAAAGCTCCATCGCCACACGCACGCTCAACATTACATTTTTCCTCTTCCAGCAACCTGTTTGGAGCATGTGCACCAACATATAATCAGTGCAATACTAGATTCTTAACGACATAAATATATCATTAACGCTATTGACAAATTTACAAGGTGAGCTGGGGATCTCATCGTTTCCAACATCGCAGCTTCAGCAGTTGCTCAATGATTTGTGCACATATGGGTTTTACGGTGTGATATTACGGTCACTCGAACCAAGGCAGAGGTTTCCAATCTAAATCCGGTTCTTATTTATAGAGAATTCACCTTTCTTTTGGCCGCAACCGGCTAAGAGCCCCTGCTTATTATCTTCACGCTAATAAACTTGTTCAAAATATATATAAGTTTAAAACAAGTCTAACATAGTTAAAAGTACCATAATTGAATAGAATCACTTCCCTTAGAATTTATTGGTCAATGGACAACTTACTAACAGAAATTTATATACACCCCTGCAGAACTCCTATAATTAACATCCCTACGCCTCCCTCAAACTTTTTATACCACTACAGACACAGCCATTTCTCACAACCCATTTCATTCATCGGCTTCAAGACACAATGTCGCCATTGGGACCAATACCTATTTGAACGCTGTCGATGCGTAAGGTCTTTTGCAGTAAACACTGTCGATCCCTACAATCACCTTACAACGGTTCATATTTAATCCTCAAAAGGAATCCGAAATATTTTGATCTCTTAGTCAGCGCAAAGACCAAACGTTCTCGATGGACAGAGTGAAGCCAGCCCATAAAAAGAGGACACGATGGATATTTTTCAGTTTTCCAGTGGTTCGCCGCAGCGGAAGGCTCCTTTTACCCTTCCACAAACGTATCATCCAGTTTTGTACACGTTTCTAAAACAAAAGGAACGAAAGCTCGTCCCGCGTTCCTTCTGATTCTTGGAACGCGTTCCCGTTACAAGTTCCAACTCTGAATATGGAGCTCGTTCCCGTTATAGTTAAAAAAATGGAACTTATCGTTACATATACGGCATATTTGTATTTCGCTGATTACAATATTTAGTTAAATTAAGCAAAGTTTCCTTTTTTATCTATCCTATTAAATGGGAACGTAAGATTTTGAATGCCGTGATGGTAGGGCAGTAGGAGAAGAAAACAAGCGGAAGCAGGTTTCATTTGCTAGTATATTCAAGTTTAAAAATTTCTGTTTTTGACCACGTTCATGTTTGTGGTGGACAATTCAGACGAGCCAAATGTACTCTGACAAAGTTCCTTGTTCAAACTTAACAACAGATGTTTCTCGATGTTGTAGTCCGCAAGACGAGCAAGAAAAGGAGAGGGAGGGATTTTTGTAAGATCAGACTTTAAAACTACAAGTCCTTTGTGGTGAAGGTTGGATTAGTTGTCCAGTTTGAAGTTGTGTGAAGGTTAATTTCTGTGTATCTTTTGAGTGACCTATGTTCGGGATACAAGTGTGCGGTCGATATCTTGTAACCTGTGATTTTGTTTTAATGGTAGGTCTCTTCATGGAAGTTTAGTGATGGCTGTAATTGGCCTTTGCTTTCTGGGTGTATGACGATTCGTGGAAGCAAAAAAAAATAGCTGAGTTTGAAACGTCCTTCTTTCTGTGTCTTTTCCTTAGACTAAAAGTTTATCTTCTTGTACCGCAGTCTGGGGAACCCAATAAAGAATAAATGTCCATTAGCTGTCCCGCACCCGACTGTTACCAAGCGTGGACCACACAAAAAAAAACCTGAAAATAACTAACCAAAATCTTAACGAGATCCTGCTCTTCGTAAAAAGACTGTTTTTATACTTTTAGAATTTCCCTCTTAGAAATGAAATGAAAATTCCCGCACAGTACAAAAAAAAGAAACGCCGTTCCTTTTTTCGTTCCTGTAAAAATGTAACGAGTTCCCGTTTCAGTTCCACCGATGCAAAATGGAACGGCAGCATTCCTTCGTTTATCCTAAAAGTAACGCGTTCCAGGAACGCCGTTCCGTACAACAGTAGTTTCATATACTTGGAAGGGGGGGGGAGGTATGGAGGAATTGTGCAGCAACTGCAACAATCAGTTGAAGAGAAAGGAACAGCGGTGGAAGGGGAGCAGTTCTTCCTTCATGGCGCCTCAGGAAGGACGCACCTTCATTCAAAGCTAATGTGAATAATAAATGCAACGTATATATTTTGTTGATTGTTATTGCTGTCTTCGTGCCCACAGCTCACTACACCGAAATTGTTTTCCCACCAAATTTAGTGAAAAAAATGATATAACATGACCTGACGCCACGTGACCTGTACACCAATTCCGTCTCAATGCTAAATCTAGAGGAGGACACCAACGGCACTACTTTAAAACAGCAATTAAATTTCCACGCGAAATTTTCGCGGGAAAATGACGTCACGTGGCCTATACGACGATTTGATTTACGGCAAAATTTAGAGGATACATTTGCGATATATTTAGAGGGCTTCGGTGCATCATCAGTCTAGTGGTGTCGCCTTTTGAACCATGAACCTGTTCAAGGTTTTCTCCCCTCCATCTTTGGGAAAACAAAAATATGAAACTGAAATTAAATAAACAAGGTTATTCCCTTCTAAGCGACAGTTTACTGCCATTTAAATAAGTCTAGACGACTGTTTCTTAGATACCGCATTCCGTGCAATATAGATGTTTAGAAATAAAATTCGCTGCTCATTTCTTTACAGCGGAGCTGTTAAGGGCTAGTTTTCCCAGGATCGTGTCCCCCGCATAGAAATGAAGACACCGAACTCTGGACACCTACCGCCATCTATGAGTGACGGCGGCAAGCCACGTATCTGGTTTCCGCCGTCGCTCATAGATGACGGCAGCCTCTCCACTCTGACTTGCCGGCTTGCGGCCGGCCATTCCTTTCCATCGTACAGCTTTGCTGGTTTTCCTTCTTCACCAGAGTGGAAAGGCTGAAAGTTTTTAGGAGAGTACCGCTGAAGTTGTCACAAACTGTGCCCGCTCTTACTGTGAGCATGGGCAGCGTCTCGGCACCGTAATGACGCGGAGTCAATCGCCGGATTTTTATGTATGTAGGGAAGGGTTCTGTTTCGCCGAACAGTACCTTCATCGGTGTTTACAAATGAAAAGACTTAGGGTCTGTGGCTTACTGTTGCTCCGTACATCTCCGTTTTTATTACGCGTTAGTACAGCGCACCCTAAATTATACGGAAGTATATCTGCCAGAAATGTGTGTTCGAAGATATGTTCTGAGTTTCATGCTAGCATTTACAATACTATACAGTACATTAAGCTTTATTGTTGCAGAAGTACTGGAGGGTCCCCTGACAAAAGCTGCTCAAAGCAGGTGGACCGGATCCTGGTTCCCCATATTGATGGCAGCAGCTCAGACATCAAACATATAAAACATGTTATCATCAAGATAATAAAAGTAAAACAGTCGCATAACACTAAAGTTGCAGAAAACCAAAATTAGTTATCGATAGTTAAAACAGAAGGTACGTAGGTCTTTTTGCGAATTCTGTAGATGTTTATGTTGTTCGTGAAGCATTTATTAACACGTACGGTATTTTGTAATGCAATGACTGTAGGTGGTAACTTGTGCGGCACCGAGGAAGAAACCAAGTGTCTGCACGGCGTGTTTTTTATGCTACTTCCATGCTTCTCAAGTTCAGAAATAAATACAAAATGTATGAATGCTGGTAATGAGAAACCAAGGCTACGGATTGAACGATAATTGTACACGCATTCTACGGGAAGTTTTTAATATCAAGAAAATAATGTTTATGTATGGTCTGCACATCGAACTCCCACATGGATGAGGATTTATGAGGCCTGTTTAAGTTTGGTATTTTACTTTGTCATGTCGGTTTTATCAGTGTTTTTCGTTGTTACTTTGTTTTGACATCTGTATATGCCACTAGAAGGGTGCAAAAGTCGCCGTCAAGCTGTTCGTAGAGCTTTTTTCTCTTGTTTTTTCTATTTATGTCTTGAAATGGAAAATAAAGTTTCTCAATAATAATATAACGAAAAATAGTTTTTGCAATAATAGTAGTTTTTTAAGGTTTGTCTTAGTTGTGGTGGCCAATACAAGATGACGTAAATTTAAATTGGACTCAAATAGTGCGTAGTAAAGTTTTAACTTAATACTATTTGGTAAAACATTACGAGAGTGGGCAATAATGCCAACAAGACGGAAAAGTTGAGCAATACTATAGGTAACATGGCTATCCCATCATACGTCTATACGCTCTGAAAAGGCACTCCTAAAGCTTTATGTTGGCTAACTGACTCAATTTGTGAATCACCGAGTTTGATTTCATTTCTAACCAGGACTGGTGTATTAATAGCTCTAAATAAAATGACTGGATTTTTGTGTGTTTACTTAAGACCATGAACTTTGGACCACATATCGAATTTAATAATGTTACTACTCGCTTTACATATCACTATATCAGCATAACTAGAAGGAATAAAGAGGCTCGCATCGTCACCATAAATGACAAACTGAGCTTGGTGATTGATGTTAACATTATCATTTATCTATACATTAAATAGAAGAGGCCCAAGAATGCTGCCTTGTGGTACACCAGCAATACCATTATGAAAGGAAGAGTAATGACCGTCAATTACTAAACACTGTTTCCTGCATCGTAGATAAGATTTCAGAAATTCTTGGGGTACACCGCGGAAACCACAATAGCCTAGTTTTGCAATATAATTTAGTTTTGAAGTAACAAAGCTGCTTCAGTGGATTTATCTTGTCAAAAATTAAATGAGAGCTCGTTAGTATAGAATGTTTTATGAAAAATCAATTTAGACGTTTAATATAAATTCGCTAAAGTGCATTAGAAAAAATAGGTAATACTGATAGAGGCCTTTATTTATTCGAGAGATTTTACCGCCTCCTTTATAAATAGCAGACACTTTAGCCAACTATATATTTGTCAGAAATTGGCCACATGATCAGGCCAAATTATCTGTGTGCTCAGCATGGGGCGATTATATCTATGAGGAGAGCCAGTTTGTCGGCTTCTTTTGAAGGTGAAGTGGTGACCTCAGAATACCGAGCTCTGATTGGCTCAACATGAAGCATAGTGGGTAGACCTCCAGGTAGCTTGCTTTGATGTCTTCCCACTATCCTTCAATTAGGGCTAATCAGAGTTCGGCATCGTTCGGATATCACCAGAACTCCCGCACAGGAAGCCAGACGACTCGCTCTCCGCATTACATATTTAACCGGCTTTATTTGTAATTGATCACCGTCACTACCTTTGCTGTTTTCAGTCCTAAGAATATATTACATATATCAATTTCCTCAGTTGAATTTAGAAAAAAGTGTATCGTTATTATGCCTTACAAATGAAAGGAAACTAGCATTATAAGCAGCAACATCATTCGAACTATCATTATATTTTCGCATCGCAGAAATTATAGCTTGCAAAAAGTAAGATATTTTATTGTACAACAAAAACAATTTAAAATTTAGAATAATTCACGCCGTAAGTGATGATAGTGATAGTTATATGATAGTGATATGATAGTCATATTTGTTTCGGCTCAGGAGTACCGCGCCACCGCAGAAAGTCAAGTCATTCATATCATGAAGGCCAGCGGAGTCCCGTCCAACAATGATAAAGTGCTTTTGTACAAACGAATAATAAAATAAAACAGGTGATGATGAATTAAATGGAGCTTGTGGATGATGGTGAGGGGTTGATGTTGGGGTTGAAGAGGGTGAAGAGCATTCGGCCTAGTTGCGGACTTCATGGCGTTGCCAAAGACTGCTGACTTATACCAGCATGGTCTCGAGCGCCTGGCGAGAGCTCCTGCGTACCCGGCTTGCCGACGAGCCGGCCGAATTTCTGACGACGCAGATAGTCTAGCACCCCAGCGGTCAAGGTCAGGGGTTGGCGACGGTGTTGGCCGGGTGGCAGTCTTCGTGAAAGCGGAACTTAAAGTGTCCCACATGGCGGTCGAGCTTGTAACCAATTGGCGTAAGCACCCTGCCGACCGAATACATGGTGTGTGCCACTGGTCCGCGTCGTTCTCTCCGATGTGTTGAAGACACAACATGACGCGGTGCTCAAAACAAACCGTGGCTTGGGCCATTGTTATGAATGAATGCACGGGGGCTCGACGGGAAGTTAGCATTTAATAAAAGGTGATACTATTTGTAAGCATTGTGTTTGCTCAATATCGAATCGTAAAGACCCATTTTCAATAGTCTTTTGAATAATCACCACAAGCAGTGGCGTACCAACTTGTTTTTGAGTGGGAAGGCAAACCAGACCCTCCCCCCCACCTCCTCGTGGGCAGTCTTGGGTAGTAGCGCGTTACTAGTAACGCGTTACTGTAATTTCGTTACTTTTTGGTAACTTGTAACTGTAACGAGTTACTTTTTAAAAATGTAACTTGTAACTGTAGTTCTATTACTTTTTTCTGAGGTAACAATGAAAGTAACGAAGTTACTTTTGTCGTTACTTTCCAGTTTTTTTAATGAACACATATATCATTGAACGAGTGTAATCTATACTTGGTTTCAGCTTAGGTCCGAGCGTGGCCGTGGCTATGAGCCGAAGGTCCAATCATACAGCGCAAAAAGCGCAACGTCATGGCGTTCTCCGCTTTCGATAGAACGAGCCAGCGGAGGAGCACGCGCAGAAAGACGGCGAACACCGCTGGTTCTATCAACTGCGGAGAGCACGGCATTACGGTGCGCCTTTTTCGCCGTTAGATTGGCCCTTCGGCTCATAACATCGGCCTCGCTCGGACCTAAGCTGAAACAAAGTATAGCTATTCCTTGCACTTTCCAAATTGTCTGTTCCGTCATTTCGAGTGTCAAGTTGGCCTTGCACACACCTGTGAGTACGTTCTTTCTCGCGAGTCACGACCCGAATTTAGCCACGTGTAGATTTGATGAAAACAAATCTAGTTATCTTTAGTTATGCGCTTGTTCTTTGTGACAGAACACTTACATCTTAGTATCTTGAAGCCATATCTTGGTTGCTGTTGTTCTTTTTTCTGCGCAAACGCTTTTTAATTGGGTGAATTAACCGTGAAACAACAATACACACGGAGGGCAATGCGAATGTTCCGTATTTTGATTAGCGCCACTACTCCGGTGTTCCGTCAATAGTTGAGGCAAAATTTACTGTTTGCGCGGGGTTTGCTTGTTGCTCTGGTTGCGCGGGGCCTGTTCAGCAAGGGCAGGGACGTGTTCGCCATCAAACGAGGGAAACTTTCAGACTTTAATTTCGAGAAGCAACTGCTGCTAAGTTACAGTATGAACTAAAAGCATACTTTTTGATTTTATGCAGTAAAACTTGGTGGTTTTCTAGTTTTATCCTACATTTTTCGTGTTATAGAAAAGTAACTGAAAAGTAACGTCGTTACTTTTTAAAAGTAACTGTAACTGTAACGAGTTACTCTTTTGTAGCGGTAACTGTAACGGTAACTTCGCTACTTTTTTCTGAAAGTAACTGTGACTGTAACAAATTACTTTTTAAAGTAACTTACCCAAGACTGCTCCTGGGTCGCATATTTTTACTAGTGATGGGCCGAACTTTTGCCGAATCGAAAATTCGGCGCAACTTTCGCCGAACTTTTCTAAAAATTTGGCAATGATTCAGCAAAAGTACAATGTTACCAGACTTAATATTGATATTTAGTTTTTTCTATCGAAAAAAAATTTGTTTTTCTTCTTAAAATAAACACAACATGTAGTGACTATTGAAACAGTTATGTCTAAATAAGGTGATATTCTACAAGATAATTGTATCGATGTCGCTTATGTTTGTTTACTGGCAATTTTAGCGTTTGCTTGCAGAACGTGGCGTGACAACGAGGTTGGTATAGTAGCCGGCGCAGTCACGAATCACGCTACGAGAGTTTTGATTTTGAGGCTTCATCAGCGCACGCCTGCAAGTTTGTTCTTACTTTCTCTGGGAGTCACCGTTTCGTGCGCGAAAACGAATGCAACGGTTGATGAGCCATCACCCGAAAAGATAACAATATTGTAAATATGCATGTTTTTCGATTTGAGTCACTTGACGTCAGCTTTGCATGAAAGTGCGCGTTCCATATTCGCAACGTGCCGTTTTTAACCTTTAAAATTTATGTTTCTGGTGTTAGGACACACACGGACGTTTAGGAAGGTGGGGAGAGTTAGGAATGTCGGATGTGCCACGTCAAGCATGATAGTTCTGCGTTTAGTTTTATGCAGATACATGAAAATCGCGAAATAACACACGAACTAAAAAGCAATATTATTGTTTTGGCACAAACTACTTGTTAGCCGAAAACAGGATTGTTATAATAATAACAAAATTAAAAATAGTAGTAGTAATAATAATAATAATAATAATAATAATAATAATAATAATAATAATAATAATAATAATAATAATAATAATAATAATAATAATAATAATAATAATAATAATATATTTGCACATACTGGAAGGGGCCCATGTGCTGGTGTGCGGGGCTAGGCAGATAGGAGAAAACCCTTACGCAGAGCGCCTGCCAGCCAGACTTGTACGTAGTTCAACTACTTTACTCAAGTTACTGTAGTTTAACTAATTTTCTGGGTAGTTTAGTAACTTTCAATTACAATTCTTTTTTGGTAATTAGTAGTTTACTTTAACTACTTTTCCGAGTGAATTCACTTAAATTACTAATTACTTTCAAATTAGTGGTTGTTTTGCCTATCAACAGAGATAGGATGTTGGAGGATCAGCTGATATCTGCAGAGGGGGAAGCATGTGGCGTAGGAAAGGGGGAGGAGGAAGAAAGTAATTTGGATAGTCCAAAAAAAACACAAAATTTTAACGAGCCCCCCACTGCAACAACACTGCTACGAGGCGCAGGGAGCGAACAGACGCGACGCAAGAGAGGCCGAGTAACTGTGGGATTAGCGCCGAATACTGGCGTTTCTTTGTATCCCGAAGCTCAAGGAGACTTGACGCATTTGAAGAAAGGGCTTGTCCCCGCTTCTCCCCAATGTAGGAATTCTTGCCCACTACAGGAGGTATACACACTACATCCTCACTCAAAGGAGGTAACAAAGTGCAACACCCGCTCTGATGCTTAATCTGGTGCTCCTGTATAGCTTGTGCTGTCTTTCGAGACGTCACCTGGTCATTTCTCTGAGTGAAGAAATGACGACTATAAGACCGATACAAATAAGTACCTTATAAGTTGATTGTGTTAAATGGTTCGTCAGCGAGAATAAGGCAATTACTCTACGGCTTATTATTAGCCGCCATTTACAAAAAACAAAGAAAAACTGTTGCACCTCCGATTTTGCCGCCCTCTCCGAAAAAAAAACTGATGCACCACCGATTTCCCCTAAAGCAAAGTACGTCTAAAGTAGCTTTTAGACGTACTTTACGCAACACTGTCTGCAAAATCAAGCTCAGGCAGTGCTAAACCTCAAAGCTGAAATGATACATCCGTAGTACATCCTTGACCAAAAAGAAGTACACAACAATTAGGCATGCAGAAGCAGAACCAGCTATTAAAGCATTTCTGTGAAAACACAAGCCGCTTTATATTCGGCTAGCAGAATTTTGCTAACGCATCAAAACCTATGTAACTACTTCCTTGTTAGCATTGAAAAAAATAAAAGTAACTTCAAAAGTAATTCGCTACTTTTTTACGGTAATTAGTAATTTACTCAATTACTTTCCATTTGAGTATTTTCTACTCTACTCAAATTACTTTTGAGGCTAATACTCTGTAACTAAATTACTTTTTTTAGTAGCTTGTACATGTCTGCTGCCAGCCCGCCACCTCATATGAAAAAACAAAACAGACCAATAAATATACAGAATACACACACTACAGAAAGTATGTAAAAAGGAAAGAAACGAAGAGAGAAAGCATGTATCACAATATGACAAAGATGCCAGCTGCATCCCATACATTCTGGCAAGCTCTCGTGACTCTGCCCCGTTTGACGGCAGTGGGCTGCGCACACTGAGCGTAATTGTCAGTTGTCAGTCAATGTTTCAACTGCCTCGTTACATCAATGGAGAGATCAAATGAAAATCACGTTATCCAGAATGCACCGCATCATTTGTCACTTGCGCAGTGGACTGCGTAAATTACTGGTCGATCTTCTGTTCTTGAGGCACAAAATATTGAAGAGAACCACACTTGAAAAAGCTCACAAACACGCAGTAACCATGCAGCCTACTCCAGACCTCGCCGTAACCGCTGGTTGTACTAAACTGTGCGATGGTAACCACGCGACTGCGCGTCGTCCATTAGCGATCCATGGCCCCATCGCGTTCGTGCGGGTGCGCAGACATTTGTCAAATTTTTGCCGAATCTTTGCCGAACTTTTTTTCAAAATATCGGAATGTGCGGAACTTTGCCGAATCTGAAGTTCGGCAGATTCGGTCCATCACTAACTTTTACGGCGTGTGTGTGTAGGCGTTGTAAAAGAGTAGGGGGAGGAGAGGGCCAATTGTGTATGCGCACCGGGCGCCTTGGTCACTGGATCCTTTTACGGCGCAGGCGATAGACCCCCGAGCATCGACGCTCACTCCGGATTGTGCTGCTCGGCAACGCCCGGGAACTTAAATTTTGGATTCGGACGGTGCGTGAATCACTCGAAGCGCGTTAACCCAGCCCCGCGTTTGCGTTCACGCCACTTTGGGCGACAGTGTGCGGCTGCTAATTACAAATCTATTAACCCACTTAGCCCCCCCCCCCCCGCTCCCCTCGTACACGGCGCTTTGTGGCGTCCAGTCGGCAACTCTAGCCCCGCTGTCCCCACGCACTTCCGTAAACAGAGTCCCATGCGATTTAGTTCAGCGATGTTTCGTCAACAACATTTGTTTTCTTTTCAGTGTTAATCGTAAAAAAGAAATTTCGTAAATATCGCCAAATGTCTCGACAGAACAAAATGCTCGAGGAAAAAATAAAAAAGTAAGCCCATACCAATATATAGAACCCGGGTCTGATACGTATGAGGCAGACATCTTACCACTAAGTTACGCTACCTCTTCGGAAACTCGCATTGTATCCGCTGCCTATGTTGACGGCGGCAGCGCCTATCTCCATGAACCAGCCAATTCGGCGTGAGCGCCGTTGCTAGGGTTTGTATTGCCAGCGCGTTAAAAATATGCCCGCGCGGGTCGGTCGGCGGTGCCCTTGGTATTCCTTGGGCGCCGCCGGCTGGTGTTTGCCCTGCCCAGTGACGGCCGTTTCAGGGGGGCAAAACACATGCCTTGCCCCCACCCTGAAAACTGGGGGAGGGGCAAGCGCCCCCTTGCCCCCCGGTTGGTACGCCCATGACCACAAGGCAGTTTTAAAATTGCAACATGATTACTTCGTGGGTCCAGTGGTCCTGCGCATTAGTGTGGTGACTAGCGACAACATTTCTAATCGCGGGGACAACTTTTTGTACGATTACGGAAGCGATGAGTACTCGCGCGCCTCTTTGATCAAAGCTCGAGGTTCGGGAGGGAGCGAAGAATTGCTAGTAGAGGCTTCAACCATATTTGAAAAGGGTAAAAATAGTGAAGTAGAATCACGTACGTAGTCCCATATCCTTCTGTATACCTTGCCCCATATCCTTCTGTATACCGGTAATGATAAGTTATCACGACAACGTGAATGTACTAACGTCAAAGTGCAGGCCAGAACGCGAAGTTGCTTCAGTGCACATTGGTGTGTTAAGGTGGACTGTCCGTAACATATATAAGTTAGCCTGAAGTTTTACCCAGTTATTTCGAAATCGGATCTTGCTGAAAGTTGAAGAATCAGCATGATTTTCTAAATTGTCATCGTTGCAAGCAGGTACAAAACACATTCACACATTGCGGGCATCAAAACGATATTTGGGTAATTTGGTTGACAACTTTAGAGTCAAAAATGGGTCTTTAATACAATGTAAGATACCTGAAAAACAACGAAGGGAGCCTGCAGCTGCATGGATATCGTACACTAAACAGACGCTCCTCTTGCCGAATTTTTAGCATACGTGTGATAATTTTCACCCGATAGTATCCGATATTCCCCATTAATACAATTCGTTTTATGGACCTCATGCATTTGCTTAAAGCTGCCATGTTTTCCATATATGCAAAATAAAGAAAAAAAACGTTTAAGTGTGAAAATGATTTAAACTGTTGCAGACGGCACAGATCATTGATTCCACATGCATTCTTTGTCTGATACAGGCATCTCCAGACATCTCGAAGGCCAAAAGTTGCCGTCTAAAAAATTGCAGAAAGAGCCCATTCTAGGTACACTTCTCTCGCAGTAAGCTTGAGCTGAACGCTACCATTGTCTTTGATTTAGACGTGTTAAAGCCAAGTCCAAATTTTTAACGATCATTCTAAAAAAAAAAAATCCAATACTATGTATTCGTCAATGGCAACGCCCATAGGAACGGCTTATTTGGAGTAGAGGCGTCACACTTCCAGGGTAAATGGGGGAAAGACAAATGTGAGGATTAGTATGGGTGTAATATCCTTACCAACCTGGACAAATTGCAATTGAAAAAAATAGAGGCACGCAAAATTAAACACGGTATCTAGTAGAAGGTATCTTGAGGTCCAACATTGTTATTTTTGTGTTTTTTTACGGCTGGTTATGATTAAGATAGTGTTGAAAGAGTTTAATAAGTTGAGGTTTGGAAGGGAATGGAGAATGGAACCAGAAATTTCCATAGCGAATTATATAGAGCAAACAAGCGTTTTGCTTGGATGAACTTTTCAGATGCGGTTTTCTGCATAAGGATTTATGTGCAAGATAATATGCTACTACACAAAAAAACATTCTAGTAAACACAAAACTCACGTTGAAACCAATTAGGACTCATTTAGTGAATATAATTACGGCATACTCCTAGATAGTGAATTTAGATCTAAGAAAAGCCGTCAGAAAAGAGAGGAATGGATATTAAATTTCACTTTTTTGTTATTACCTTTTTATTCAGATAAGGCATAAGCGTGCGAGATTACATTACATTCAACAGAGCCAGAGCTTTGGGGATTTGATTTCCAAAAGTGGAAAAGGCAGTCGCGAAAATTTAAAAAAAGAAAATGGCTATACTGAGCAGTTGTATATAATTTGGTTGAAATGATAGATCCCGCGTCTGTATCTGTTTCACTGCTTGGCTTCGCACTGTTATTTTGTGTTCAGTTGTTACTCAATAAAATTGAAGGGATCACATTTTCACAAGTAATTTCCCCCTTCGATGTCCATAATTTTCTTGGTTAATTTAAGCAGGGGTGCACAACATACGGCCCGCGGGCCGCATGCGGCCCGCGGGCACTTTTGTGTGGCCCGCGGCCCGCGGCCCAGCTGAGCGCAGAAACCACTCACCGTGTGATTCAATGCACTGCGGCCGTTGACTTGGCAGAAAGCATTCGAACCCGTTGACCTACTTTTTTCAGAGTCCTCTTTTCCGGGGGAAACTCCGTGTCCTCAGTTCAAATATTCCCTCTCCACTAGACGCACAGAAAACAACAATACAAAAGCCCGTACAGCCATCCAGTGCGTTGTTATGACCCCTAACAGCGTCCCTCCCCTATCCTTGTTCTAGTTCTTCTTCATCCCGTTTCCTCCTCTCTCTCTCCCAGGAGACTACAGTCCTCTCCCTCCTGTTGGGACATGATCAGTGACAGCTTGTTGCAGATAGAGAAAAGCTAGTCGTGTCACGCTTGGAATATGAGTGCACTTCCAAAGAAGAGAAAAGGCCTTCGGCGAGCAGCTTTGGCTTTTCGTTTTGTCCTTTTGGTGGTATGCCAGCGCGAAGTGGCTCCCGTTCTGAACTGACCTTTACCCCGTGTTTGCTGTCGTTTGTGGCCGATGAAGTGTCATGCCGAATTAGTGTTTCATCGCCCAGCAAATGTAAAGCGAGCCGCAACATTCTTTAGTGGCGCCCCCTCGAGCCGCCGACACGGAGTGCGGCAGCCGTGAGCCTTGGTGATCCCATTACCCCTCCTCTTGTTCACGGCCACTCAAGCAACCAAGGACGTCATGAAGGAGGTTATATTTTGCTTGTTTTTGTAATGTAATGTAAAGCATAATCCGAGAAAAGAAAAGTTTCATTAAGTTACTACGTTCAATGCGCTCAGGTTCGGTGCAAATTAAAAACCAGTAAAAGGTCCTTGCAGGGCCCCTTTAAGGTTTCTTGATAACGCTGAGGGAAGCTTTTTATTTTGCAATTTCTTAAATTGAAACCTACCCAGGTAAGGGTCAGTGAAATTATAGTTAAAGATAAAATTAAATTTACTGCACTGAACACAAGAAATCTGCCAAAATATTCTATAGGGTGTTTTATATAGGCGGGCCGGTGGCCGAGCGGGCTAGCGGACACCATCTCGGGACACGTAGAGCGAAAGCTCGCGCTGCAGAACCCAGGGATCCTGGGCTCAATCCCCACCCTTGCCCGTTTCGATCTGGATGAGCATCGTACCTGCGTGCGGTCGTGCATCACATACTGCGGGGTGCACGTAAAAGACCCCAGGATAACGGTTGTACCGCAATGGCTAAATTGCTCATCTACAGCTGAGACACCAAACGCCCACTTAGGCAGACGAACTTCAGGCTGTATAAACAAACACACAACAATTTGCTGGTGTTTTATTTTAGTTCGAACTAAATTATTACAAACACGCCGTGATATAAACACCAATGCGTTCTGTGCGCGCGAGTTATAAGGTAAGGGAACAAACTTTAGGGGTATAGCAGTGACAATTAGTAGCATAATTGCCTAAGACATGTTCATTCACTTTTAAGTATCTTTCCAGCAGTGCAATTAAACACATACTTCCAATATTGTACATGATTAGCTTCATCTAAAATCACTAAATAAATCAATATTGAAGCAGGTGGTAAAAGTGTGGGTGCGCCAAATTTTCCTCTCGAACAACCTTCCCAAAGCTGGCGGTCTGAAAACTGTCATGATAATATTTTCATCCGCGTTTAAAGATCGACCGCGTTGCGCCTGTTACACAAGTGAAAACTTAAAGAGCATCCCCAGGCTTGCCACATACATGACGTCTTTATAAATTCACTGATTTAGTGGTTTTAGATGACGCTCATCAAGTACCATATTAAAACTTTAGGTTTAATTTGATTGCTGAAAAGTTATTTCAAGATTAAGTAACACGTTGTGCTTAATTATGCTACGAATCGTCACGATTATGCCCCTATATTATGTCCCTATGGCCTTATAATTCGCCTGCACAGGACGCATTAGTCTAGATATCGCGCTTTTTAACCACTTTTAAAACTAACCAAGATGTTAACTGGCAAATTCAATAAACATTTTAATTATTGGTATAACTATCCCTTTGTATTATGTACCCTGGTCGTATAGCGCAACTGTGCAGACCACATTAGTAAAGCTGTTACGTATTTTCAAAATTAAAAGTGTTAGAATTAAAATAAAACAACATGTATACATTTTTTTTTCAAGGATGCCTATATGTTGGTTTGCAAATCTTGTATAAGCCTGATAACAAGAAAGCAGACGAAGAAACTATTTGTACTATATAGCAGAAACCTTAAAGCATAGAGAGGACGAAACACAGTTTTGTGTTTCGTCCTTTCCATGTTTTATTATTTATGTTACCTATATTATACTTTGCCAACACCACCTGTTAATAATATTTTAAACAAAATTTCCGTGGCCTATAAAAAGGAGCACATTATGAAATAAATACCAAACCTTCAAGTAATCACTCAACTGAGCGCTAGTCAAAATATATTATACGATGACGCCTTTCACCAATGGCCAACACTACGCACGAAGAAGGCAGACAAGCGCCCAAAGGCGTGTGACGCAAATTCCAGCGGACACCGGTTAAGGGACACGGAAGCCGCCAAATTGAATTTCAGCAAATCAGGAGTCAAGTACGTCACTTTACACTTTGGATGAGAAGATAGTGGAAAGACAGAGACGTCAAACAAGAATTATAGAACCTCTGGCGACCCCAAAAACTGGCAGGCGATTAATCATTTGTAGGTGGCCATCTGAAGATTTAATCGTGTTTCAACTGTCAACTCTGAAGACTTAACTCGTGTACGCATCCGGCTTTATTAGTGGGGTCGTTGGCTCAAGCGGAGGTTAGTCCCAAAGACAAAACAGTGATTGTTTTGACGGAGCATCAAAATTTGAAAGGCACGCAAATTACTTCCATTATACATTTGCTTTTTTGTATTGATATAAAGTTTTATGAAAACATTTCCACGGTATTTTGAGCTCCGCTTTTCCTGTGTTTTGGAGCAACCCGATTGAGTTTTTTTCACATAAAGAACAGTCACCAAAGTATTTCTTTTTTTCAGAATGGTTTGCATAATTAAAACCCGCAATGCTTTCATTATTTGGAAGAATATCTTTTTGTAATTTTAGAAAATGTTTCCTCCTAATACCAGGATCATGAACTCTGGTAAGTTTGACGTTGTATCTTGTCTTTATAATTTATTTCCTTTAAAGTTTTTAGACGCACATTTTGATATTGAGTTTTTTTCAATATCTCTGATTTACAATCGTCGCCAATCGTTACTCTGGGTTATAACACACCAACCATAGAAATCTAAAGATATACTGTCTTCGCGTTTCATGCAAAGCAACCTTCAGTATTCAATGTGATCATGTGTGTAGAGTACCGTACCATCAGCAACATGTAATATGCAATATGTTTACATCCGTCGAAGTACAGTAGTACCGTGTCATCTATAAACGTTTTGAACGTGAGGAGTTTTCTGAATTCGCGTAGGTGTTTATAACGAAAATTTCGCTAAAGTTTTATGCATCCAACTATAATTAGGTACATTTATCTACATATATAAAACAAATTAACAAAACAGCTAGTATAAAACAGTGTATAAATAAAGTTTATTTGTTTATACTTTTCTTTTAAAACACGCATCATCACCACACCAGCGGAGCTCAGTACAGTATTGTGTGCTAGTTCAATTTCGTCCGACACAATCTGTTTTTGTAATATTTATATCATCATGGAATCTGCAAACTACTACACTAATCTCGGAAAAACCTCCAGTTTCTGCTCTTCAAGAACTAACTTAAGTTCCCAGCTCTTGTAAAGCACCATAATTGCGTCCTCTATAATGCAAACCCGGGTGTCGAATCGAACCCGAGCCAGAGAACCGGAGAAAAAGGAATATTTTAACTGAACCGTTACAAAACTGTAACCGAAATCATATATATGATATTGAACCCAAACCGCAACAAAACCGTAATTTGAAGTGGTGGTTACCGGTTCAGGGAAACGGTTTGTAGTAGTAAAATGTGAGTCGCCTTTTCTTGCGGGTGGTGGAGGAAATACAATTACATATATGCGACTTTGGCGTCAGACGCTTGTTATTTTAACTAAACGACCGGCAGCGCGACGTGGAGGCAGTTTAATATTAATTTAACAAATGAATATATTTAACGTTTATGTGCAGCAAACATAGATATCAAAATAAAAACAAGAATGACCGCTATTGGCGTGTTTGTTCGGCGGTGGCGAAATCTGGAGCCGCCAAGAGGCGAGGTTTTGGTGAGCTCGGCACTGCTGCGCCGGTCGGCGAAACCCCAGGACGCGACATGAAGAAAAATGTTTTGTGTGTGTGGTGTCTAGAAACAGGTAATCGCACGTTGTCTTTCTTGTTTCTTTTTTTTTATTTGACTTTTGACGGGCCTTCTATGCCTTTTTCCCCTTCAACTATGTCGTCCGAGCAAGGCGTTCGGGCGTGAGGTATGGGTAGCTTGACGTTTCGATCTGGATGATCATTGTATCGGCGTGCGGTCGTGTATGAGTACTGTGCGATGAAAGCTGGTAATCCCAGGCTAGCACTAATAATGAACTGGCTAAATTTATTATCTACAGTTGCTTAAAATATCGCGCCATACTCTCGGAGACTAAACTCCTGCTGTTTAAACAACTAACGACCAATTTGTTTTTCTTGGTAGTTTGCGAGTGCGGTGAGTGCTATCGTAACGGTGTCACTGTTCGTGCTGACAAACTTATTTCAGATATGAGTGCTGTACTTTGGTACTGTCTCCAAGCACCTGTAAATGACGTAATTTCGATAGAGCAGTGCTTAGGTTAAAAATTCAAGATCAGTAAACGAAATGAGGCACATGTTTGATTTGCTGTCCTCGTTTCGCAGCACGGTTGTTGATGACTTTTTTTAGCTCAGATTACACTGCGTTGGAGTCACATTATGTTTTTTTCATTACTGGGAGCGGTGGTATTTTTGTTTTAAGAACTTGTTTCGACTGGCACTCACTCGGTGGAACTGGTAAACAAACCGTTACTTCAAACGCATCACGGAGTCACAACGAAACTGGAACAAAATGCAAAGCTACTGAAGCCGAATTTGAACCGAACCGTTTGGGGTTCGGTTCGGTTTGGTTTTGAAAAAAAACTAGTAGCCGATCTTCCAGTGTTCGCGTTGGAAGAATAGTGAATTGAATATATTAGGAAATCGCAAGACTCGTACAGCAATCATAATTATTTACGTTTTAAAGCGGGTCTCAAATATGGTGCTACGCGGCGTCGCTTCTAACAGCGCACTAGTGGTATTCGAAATACGGCAAGATATCTTATTCTTGCGCCACGCATGAACTAGACATTTCCAATGCCTTATAAAACAGCAACACAGATACCGAGCCAAAACGCTTGTCTGGAGCAAATGACAGTGCCCATGAGCAGCCGCTGTAATATTGTCACAAATGACGAGGTGACGAAAAAAGAAAAACTGTGGAAACTGAACCGTTTATGGGGCGAAATTTTGTTCAAAGCCAAAAGGAAACAGAAATTGCCAACAAAGCGTCGCTGGTGTCGATTTCGGCATAACAGCAGGATCGAACGCTGTGGCTCCGTGACTGACACCACTCGCCATCCTTCGTAGTTCCTTATGTACCCTCGTAAGTGTCTGGAACATTCGGAGTAGAACGTTTGGCGAATAGGACATTCGGAACTCGATCAGACGAGAATTTTCTCAAACTCACGAGAACGCCAAGTTGAAAGAATAAGTAAAATAACATTCCACTGCCTGGAATCAAACCTAGCCCTTCCGCGCGACAGTCAAGCGCGCTAACCATTCGGCCACGCACGCGTTCGCTCGGCGATGCGCGTGGCATTATGTACCAAGATGTCCTGACGGAGTAGTTCAAGTGGACGCTACTTGTTGGCGCGGGCGGCAATTAAAACACCTATCCGTCTGGCCGATGTACGTCTTTCCGCATGACATTGTAATTTTATATATAACTACCGTGGCGCGTTCTGCGAACCTGTCGCGGTTCTTCGTATCACATGCTATCTCAAGGTTCACAAAATGCGCCACGGGAGTGGTATATAAAATTCTCATGTCATGCGAAAAGACGTACATCGGCAAGACGGGCAGATGTTTTAATTATGGAACGAGCGAACATTTCATTATGGAACGAGCGTCGGGCACATTACTACAGATTTCAGCCGCTGTTTATGTACTCCGTCCTTTGGTAACGGAATAATGTTGGCTAGGTATCCCGAATGGATATCTAGGGATAAAGACGAAGCCTTTAAAATCAATTAAAATGGCATATATTCTACTAGTGAGATAACTTTTTGTGAAGGGGACTACTCCCGATGTAAATTATTAAGTATTTGCCACTTGTCTATAAGAAGTGTGTTTTTCATAAATAATAGATGAGAGTGAGCCTTGTTTTCGTTTTTTCACATTGTCTATTTTAATATTGCCCTTTTCATTGTAAAATGTCTTATTAGAGAAAAAAAACGACAACTGGAAAGTACACACAAATCTCAAAAGGAATATGGTATTTGCTTTTTACTCCTTCTTCATGCTTGAATCTATTTCTGCCGTCCCAGTCAGGCGTGGCACCCCAAACGCCTGGCAAGAAAACATAAAAGACACAAAAAGAAGACATCTGTTTTTTTTTTTTTTTTTTTTTTTTTTAGTGATGAACTATCGGCTTTTTTGGGGTATCGGATCCCAGTTGGCACCTCTCGATGGCGCAAACACATCTCCGCGTGTAGGTAGTGAGCTGTTTATGAGGGAAGCCTTTTTTGAGGCCGCTGTGTAACAAGCTTGTATTCTCTTATTTTCGCAAAGTAATCCAATAAAAAAATCGTCTTAAAAAGTGTTCTAAGCGTAGTTTATTATTACACATTTTGTTCGTAACCTTCACCAAGTAAGAACAAATGGCCATTATTTTATGCCACTTTCTCGTGTTGATGCGTAAATATGTTGTTCATTAATCCAGAGTAACAAGCATACAAACAAAACTTGCACATTAACTTTTGAATATGTGAAAAGAAGGAAAGATGAAACATCAAATCCACAAAATGTAAAACAATGTTTTGGTTTACTATATCACTTTTAAAAACCTCACCTGGACACTCGCTATTTAAATTTAAAAAAAAAATACAATGAGCATTTTGTTATGGATTCACTCTTTCTGGATTTCAGTGGAGGTGGCGTCACAAAGTTTGTCTCATTGTCTGATTGCTGTGACCTATTTCACGTTTCAAAGTCAGGAACGTCATGGTTAATTTTGTAGCAAGCAAGCAGTAGCGATAAACGCTATGTCCTGATCCCCTTCACCTTATTCTGGACAAACATGTACCTGTAAAAATTTCTTTATTTGATCACGGAATTAGTTTAGACGAACCTTTGACAAGGCTTCGAGTTGGAAATTACATATTACACTAGTTGTGTTTCTTGCGTTTTTCTAGTATATAAAAAAGTTTTAATAAATATTCAGAGCATGAAGTTGATAAAACAATCCCACTCCAAATGAAGGCCTTTGTTTTTTCTTTATGGGATTCTCTTTAACACTTCTCCGTAAAGTAAAACCAGCAATACCTGCACTACTTGCAGTTTGATATGTATTACATTGCTTTTCATTTAACTGAGAGAAACTAATAAAACCCATTTTTGTTGTTCAATAAAACACAATAAATTCAAATTTAGGTTATTTAAAAATAGATAAGTCTTTATTTTAGTTACTTGCCTTTTTGCACTCCGGCAAAATCTGCAAAATGGGCAACCCTCAATTTTCCTTGTTGAAAACATTAGGTTAAATATTGTACTTCTCAAGTGTCTTGTTGGAGATATCGTGCTATAATTAATAATGGTAATTTTACTCACTGATCAAGAGTATATAAAGATATAGTAAAAGTAAATTAATGTCATAAAGACCGAGTTCTGCCAATTTAGGACAGCTTCAGATACAACTCACCATATATGTTGAAATAACTTCATGCTGAAAGTGTAAAATGTAATCCTAAACTTTCGAAAGTTATTTGTATGCCTTTTTCGCGAAAATGTCGTAGGTGTGCCTGGGGGAAGAAAGGAAATATATAAGCGATAGAAATAAATTGAGAACATCTAAATGACACACTAGCTTGCTGAGGACCCAGAAGTGCTATCTCGCTCATGGTCGAATATTTCTGTCCGCAACAGAGGCTCGATCCTCTTCTAGCTGCGGAAACCTTTGTTACATAAATTTGCTCTTTCTAGTTCGTGTCTTTGTTAAAATGTTCTTTCCTGGTTCACTAAGACTGACACGTTAACGCCAGGATGTGGCCGTGCATATAAAAATAACCAGACGAATGAGAATAGACGGTTTCCCATATTGTTTAGTTTCCCTGGAATTAAAAACCGAAAGTGTGGGCAGTTTCAGTACAGTTTAACATAATGTGCTTAGGAAGTACCATTGTAAGCAGCCTCAAAGTTATCAGGCTAAAATTATGCTCATTTGTTTTTAGCATCTCAAAATAAAGGCACACACTGAACGCCATCGCTGGAGGTATTAAGCGCTTCTTATATGAAAAACTGGTGTCGAGGGCAGTGAAAACAATCATCCTATACTGCTTCGTTGTCTGGCAAAGTGACACGCACGAGTGAGTTTAAAAGAGCCTGCTCTCCATAGAAATCATTCCGCAATATTTTCTTCGCGTAAATCCTGGCATCGCTTTGGCAGTCCCTTTGTTAATGATACTCCCAAACCTGACGGACATCTCGTAGAGGCTAGAACCGACCCGACTTTTATCCCAATGAATTGACAATAAAGAACCCACCGCTTAATATGAGCGGCCTCGCGCCAATTTATTCTGTGCTAACTTCATTGTCACAGCAGAAGGTTGATCAGTTTTCCATTTATATGAGCTCTACAACTTAAAATATTGATTTCTATTATCGGTTTTTCGTAAAAAATGATGTGACAGGCAAAGAACTAATTATAGAAACGGAGATAACATGTTTTATTTCTTACACCAGCGAGGAAATATTTTTTCGTTTTAATTTCTTTGTTCAACAAATATGTTTACCTGGCGCGTATGTTCAGTAAAACACGGTTAGCAATCATTGGCAAAACTCAAGTTGATCCTAAGCGCTTATAAATGTCATGATTTAGTTTTAATGTTAACCTTAATATTTTTGCAAAGACTTCTATTGTTGAATGTTTTGGTTTGTATTGCGATTTATAAATATTATTTGATTTGTTTTAGCATTTATTTCACGTTTATAATATCATGCAGTGTAAACAGAAATCTGACTTGTACCAGACAAAGAAATAAGTTGTTTTTTATTCTAAAAAAATATGCGAACACTCAATAATTACGCAACTTACTGTTCAGTATATAGGCTCTACAAGCGAGATTTAATACAATTGATGCTGAAGCATTCATCAATTAAGTTTTTTGTATGAAATCAAAGTGAATATTTACACTATACGTGTTTTCAGATGATATAATCATTCTGCCTTCTAAAAGTTCTAGAAGTGAGGTTTATCAAAATAAATGTCCAACAGTTTATTTTGCGTAATTTCACAATCTACTTTATGTAGAAGCTAGGTTTTTTAGTGCAAAAGGTTTCCGGTTTTTTAATGTCAACTAGTTACAGAATAGCGCGCATTGCAGACAACTCAGACATTGTAATTTACCTCAATAAGCTCGCTAAAACCGGCATTTATTTTTTGGCAAAAAATATAAAAAAAACATTTAAGGATTATAAGGGTAAAATTATATCTGAAATGAGCTTAAGCGATCTGCCATGGAACCCTTATATTTTTATTTATTTGAGGATACTGCCGGCCAACTTTTGAGGGCCAAGGCATGGTGGGTCAGGGAATGCTTGTTCGCGTACATACAGGCATGGAAATAAAACAAACAGGTAACTTACTCATTGGCAACAAAGACAAGATCGTCGGTTGCGCTAGCAAACGAAGCAGCAGAAACAATAGCTGTCACGCTGTGGGGCAACGCATTCCACTCGCACACGGTTCGAGGAAAAAATGAATGTTTAAAAACATATTTCTTGCAACGGAACTCGCGGAGTAGTTTTTCATGTTTCTGCCTTGTATCACGGCTATCATTATACTGCAGATACTTATTAAACTTCAAAGCAACTTTATCATATATTATGTTATGCAAAAATTTCAAACGTTTTAATTTCCTTCTACGTGATAACTCGGTTAGACCGGATGCTGCATACAACGGTGTCACATGTGTATCTTTGCCGTACAAATTATAAATGAATCTAGGAGATTTTTTTAATGCTTTCTAACTGATCAACATGCGATTGTGAATAAGGGTCCCATAATATATCAGCATATTCCAGCAGAGGCCGGATTAGAGATTTATACGCCGTGAGCTTCGTCTCAGAAGTACAGTGGGTCATAGTCCTTCGTAACGACCACAATTTACTGGACGCTTTTGCAATAACCTCCCCAATGTGATGAACCCAACTTAAGTTTGATGTTATTGTAACACCTAGGTACTTATACTCATTAACTAACCACGGGAAAGAGTTGAGCACGTTGGTTAAACATATTTAGGAGACACCAGCTGAACAAACCAAGCATACAAATGTAAGGAGGACGACGAGAGACGCATTCAGCCGCTGGACTACCAACTGAATTTACTGAAACACTTCATCTTCATCGACAGGCTAGGATCAATCAAACCTGGCTTGCTGCACTTCTTCCTTTTTTTTAATTAGGGCATTTTACTCGTCTTTATACTTGTGGGCGGTACTTCCACTATACGTTTTATCCCGAAGGGAGCGCCTCCTACCTATCCATGTGCAGCGGTTGATTTTTCTGCATGACAACTTGTAATTTTCCCTAGCAACTAAATTTTCGTTTTTGTGTTTTTAATCTCGTTAAGATTAAAAGTTGTCGTGCAGAAAAATCAACTGCAGTTCTGCAGTTCAAAGAAAAATATTTAACCGCAGTTTTGACATGTGAAAATAAAAATGCTGCGAATAAATGCACCTGCCTTCGACTATTCAATATTCGATTCGGTATTCGAAGCTAACTATTCGTATTCAATTCGTATTTGAAAATATTGATATTCGCACACCCCTACTTTTTATGAGTTTTTCTTTTTGATAGTGTACTGGGTGGCGCAACATGAACACGACCGGCGGCATTTAGGCCGGGCGGCACAAAAGCCACGCTGGAGCCGCCGGGCGCTTTAAGCCTTGAGAATAGGGGTTGAAACCTACCCCCACATTTCCTATTGTCGCAATGTTGCAGTTGGTCTCACGGTTAAAACGCGCCCCAGCGGACCATTCTCAATTTGTAGTGGTGCTTCTGTGACACTGGCATCGCAAGAAGGCAGGTTAGACGAAAGAACGAAAGGTTCGGAAATTCACTTTTTATAGTCCTACCAGTAAATATATGCAGTCTTTGACGATAGTTTAACTTACCCAGACATTTCTCCTGAACCGAGGTGAGGTTCTTGACGTTGGTTCCTGACAGGGCCAGGTCGACCCCTACCTCGGCCAGAGTGTAGGCCAAGTAGTTCTCCAATTCCGCTGGACGCACCGGTGATCCAGATCACCTTGCCTTGTAGGGTCTCTGTTGATGATGGGCAAAACGGTGACCGGCAGAAACAAAAGGGCCGAGAACATGAGATAGTTTTATATTACACAATCGTATGTTATTATGCGGTGAATAAAAAAGGGTTGATAAAACACTAACAGACGGGCGTACAGCCGGAACGCGGCAAATTACGTCGTGCGCTGCCGGCTGTTAAACGGCAGTACACAACATGATACTGTATATCTGAAAAACATCATTTCGCTCTGTGGTAGGGAACTACCCCTCGAAAATTAAAAAAAGACAGATAAATCTCAATCAGTACACTACACTTCTGACATCACCTTAATTGTTGGTTCCGACCGACCAATTTGCTTCGCATTTTAGAGTGGTTGAACAAAAACTCGACACACAAAGGCTACTTGTTTTTAGCAAATTCAAGCCTAAAAATGTTAAGGACCATTAATGTAGCCATTGCGAAGTAATCTGCCATCCACACATATTTTATGGCAGGATGATCGACACGATCAGGAGGCGAATCATTTAATACTAGCGAATTAACTTCTTAGTTCCCAAATTTAAGAGGCCATATTCCGATAAAAATATTGAAAGCTGTCATTACTAGTGTCCAGAAGATCTCTCACTAGAGATGCCGCGACCTTTCCAAACCTTAGGGTCTGAAGATCGAACCAAGGAGTTCCAAGGGTCGAAAGAGGTAAAACTTCGAACCTTTTACTTTAAGAAAAGTTTTACGATTATCGAACTTCCGAATTTTTTGCCAAGATAAATTCTATTGTTGTTATTTTCACTTCAGAATATAGAGCGCTCAAAAATCTGACGTTTGTTTAATTTTTGAATTTATAGACCTATTTCCAAATTACACGAACATCAAGGAGAATGCTAAAAATGTAAGTATACGCGCCGCACGCGCTCGCCTTCCCGTATAAAATATTTGAATAAAAGAAACAAAATAAGGCACAGAGGATCGTGCGTTCAAGATGTAAGTTGTTTTAGGTATTTTGCTTTAGAACTGTTACCACTGCAGCCGCCAGGACGTGCAGCTCGTGTAACTACGGTCGCAGTGTCCTCCTTGGTGCTTAGGTAATTTAGCAAAAGGTATAGACGCTTTCGAGGCAGCTGTGCAAGGGTGCCACCATAACCGACCTTCAGTTCTTGTTTCCCTATATTCCGTTGGCTTCACTTCATCATTGCCATAGCAGGACAGGTTCCTGCCACTTTAAGCTGCTACTGTGTCCTTCTTCCCAGCATAGGCCTCTGTGGAGGCTGGTCAACGCCCACTTCAGTGGCTGGGCATTCCGGTAAGACGAGAGAGGTAGGCAATGGCGGCTCAATCTGGCGCTTGTTTACGGCGTCTATATTGCGTTCACACATTTGACGATTTTCCAACTTTGAGACCTGCGAATTTCAGTACTCGACGAACTTGAAACTTCTGAACAAAGGTTCGACAAACTTAGAACCAGCATCGCCCCAAACACCCCAAAAAGGTAGAGTTATGGCCCGCGGGCGCAGAGTCTGGGGGGTCTCAGGGGGTCTCAGACCCACTAATTCTAACGGATGGTCTGAGACCCTCCTCCACAGCCCCAGCATTAGTAAAATCAAAATCATACCTTGCAATAAAATAGCTTGTTTTCAGGGATGTGACATTTGGGGATCAGCAATTTGAGGGTTGCAGGTACAGCGTGGGTAGAGACAGCAGTGGCGTTTATTTTTCTGTACCTAAAACATATCGTCAGACCCCCCCTCCTTCTTGCGGGAACCCCCTCAACTTGCGGAATACTTTAAGCACTGTTTATGGGAGCTATGCGGAGTTGCTTCGATTGCACCGAATCTTCTCTTCCGATTCTAGGCGTTGCCACAAACGACTCGCTTTGGGTGGCTTTGGGGCTAAGATCCTTTGCTCCGGCTTTTGCGCAGAGGCTCCCGGCATCTCCCATGTAAATTTGCGTAGGTCGCCACGAGGACGGGTTTACACCAACAGATTACTGGTCTGCAAGTTGGACATCCAAGCGAGGCGCTTCCCTGAGGCGCATTATTTCACCCTAGTTGTTTCTAAACTTAGGTCTTAGCATTTTGTTTTTCTTAAGGAAGGCTCATTTGCTTGGGGGTGTCGGGGAAAGGTACCTATGGTGCGCTATGTCGACGCATGACAGCGAACGCTGTTTGGCCCTTGCTTTAATATCATTTGTTATATTAAATCGAAGAAGCCGGCTGCATTTTAAAGCAACAAACATCTCCACTTATGTATTATTATTTGAAGCAGAAAGGTTTAAAAAACCTTGGTTGAGATGCCTGAAGCAAAAACGGTCCGGACCTGGTGAGTTTTATTTTCGCCAGCGGAGGGGCCCTTAAGTTGAGTTTGGGTGCGTGCTTTTCATCCTCTAATTTGTTTTTTGGTGCCCTGCCGGTGTCCTTGTGTCCTGGTGTTTTCTCCATTCCGCAAATCATCCCACCAGAAATTAAAAAAAAAACTTAAGCCACTAATAACCTACGGGACGCAAAATGTCTTGCCTATGGTTCGTTTATGTGGACACGTCTTCTCTTATATTTTGTTGTTTCATGTCAGCACTGCATTTAGGTGGCGCTTTGTCGGGTTCCTGCCAGTTCGCAAGAAATGTAGGAAGAAGATTTACCACATGCACCCACCGAACCTCGTCAAGGCTTTTTGCTGAACGGTTCAGTGATTGTTTCACAAACAATAAAACTCGAGCGGTGCCGTAAGCGGCGTAGTAATGAGAAGAAGAAAGGTTACTCTACGGCATAGGAGACTTGTCTAACCTTTTTTCTTAAAGTTAGCTGCACTTTTCGCAATATATTTTTTAAAGAATCAGAACTTTATTGGAAACTGTGGAATTCGAATATTTGCTTATGTGATTCAAATTTTTCGAACTTCCGCTACAGAGATATTCAAAATTATCAAATTTGCCCAGCTTGAATCTTTAAAAAATTCGAAATATTTCGATGTTTCTCATTGAATGCTTAAAGATATTCGAGATCTTCGAACTTCAACTTTGAAGAGACCCCGCGTCAACAGAAGTTTTCGAATTAAAACATCGACTGGTTTCGAGAGTCCGCATTCCGTCCACTTCGATCTTTAACAAAGTTAGAAATTTTCTAAACCTTTCGCACTCGAATGTTGGGGAGGTTCACGGCATCATTAATTATCACACTATGCAAACAAAACAAAGGGGCTCGTTATCTCGGTGCTTCGCTGCACTCTTACGTATTTTTTCGCCATTACCTTTTTATACTAAACAAAAAATATTGACGCAAAATTATTGTCGGCTGTGGGACACAAAGCGTGTGGGATAGTCAGATCAATAATCTAATCCAAATAGCAGCAATACGTAA
>JAZHYW010067527.1:0-16187 GCA_037355805.1 Ixodes ricinus | reverse complement strand
CAGAAGTTGTCATGAATGTGCTCTGCTGTTAACCGAGGGAATAGCAGTGATTTCCATTGTGTTGTTAACCACCGCACTCCTTTTGTCCCATGCGCACAAGGGGTTGTGCACTAGATTCCCTTCACGTGTGGTAGGGTAATGCATTGGACAAACAGAGAGGTGCGTGAACGTGAGAGCGAGGGGGCATTCCTTCGCTCTCCGTTTCTCCCCCGCTGACCAGTTAGAGGTACATTGCAGTAGGTGCGGCTGCGTGCCATTCTTCAATGACTTGGCGATCCTGGCCCGTAACAATATTAAGACCGCCAGAGAGATTTTATCAAAGGGGAAGGGAATAAGTTAGCGCACCGTCGGTGCACTATAGTGCACCGACGGTGCGCTGTAGCCTAATATAGTCTAGCTATATAGTCTAGAGCTAGATAGACTCTCGTCATTCCCCTATAGGGGAATGACGAAGTCCTTTATCAAGAACAGTGGCAAGCACGTGAGGAAGAGATATGACGTAGTAGAAGTCTTCTCCATCGGGTTGTATTTTTGTGCCTTGTTTGGTTCTTTTCCTCTCTGCTTCCGGTGTTTATTTTCTGGTTCGCTTGAAAATTACACTTTCAGTTGATAGTCAGCGTTGTGTCCTGTACTTCGTTTACTCCTCCTTTCTTAATTTGTTTGCGCTGTTTACACTTTTGCCGATGAATACCATTGAGAAAATGTCAAAACACTTCAAGCAACAATTAAAAGCCAACACCCAAACGTCCTCGTCACGTGAAGCCCGAGCTCTCGAACACAGGCTTAACAATAGAAGTCAAGAGTACGCAGCGGCAGCAAAGAGCACATCAGCAGGAAACTTTCCAGCCCACTGCAGGACTTGTGAGTGTAGTCCAGCCCTTACCAACGTCAGCATTCTTGCAAGGAACAGAAATCAACACGCAACAGAGATGCTCGAGGCATTAGCTATTAAGGAAATGGAGATGACTGTGTTAGCTGTCCCTAAATCAAGCTTTATGACAAAGAAAAACAATATCTACGGTGAGCTGTGGCCAAATAATTGTACTAACAGCGCTTTGATCTAGGGTGCCTCAATGTCCTTCTCCTTAGGGTAATGCCACACTTTGTAGTACCTCGATTGCCGAGCAGCACGCCACTAGCACGAGCGTGAAATACAAAACAATGCCTGTACTGCACAATCGAACATGTTTGCCATAGCACTAGATCGGCTGCGCTGACAAACTGCGTGCAGAGGACACGCTCTTTCATGCACGCTCTCCGGGAAACAAAAAAATCGATAAATCAAAATGATGTAGGACACAAAAATGGTGCAGCATTCCAACACGCTTCCAAACAAACAAAGAACGCGGAACATGATGGCCGATTCCACTACTTGGATCAGCGCATATGGCCCAGTGTCTGTAATGGGCTGTAGCCCACTGACTATTAGCGAGCGTGAATGAAAACACCCACTTTGACGTGACTTGACTTGGGTTCTTTTAGAAACAAAAGAGACTACCGAATAAATAAAGTAGAGCCATTTTCTTAAATGTGAAGCCCAGAGACTCATTGTAACCGCCACATAGATAGGAACATAGTCCAACAAAGGGTAAACAAAACATATTTTAAATGCGTTATTCAAACTGAATCAGCAGCGTTCCAAATTTTACTAACAATTATTTAGATTGACCAATCTGAATGGCATACATTGAAATGCAACCGTCTTTTTTATACATACGGGACAATTATTTATTCTATCGCTTTCGACAATTTTATCTAAGCAACAACAACCCTGATGTTTTAATTGCAAAAAAAAAGCACACATAAAATACATACACTAGAACAACTGGCTCCGCCAAGCGAGCTATGTTATCCCAAGCACCTTCGTAGACTCGTGCGAGGATGAATTTTGTTTTCGTTCCCACATACGCCGCCTTTTGTATGTACGTAATCTGGAAGTATGAAACCATGGTTTCAGAAACAAGCGCAACGCAAAGAAGCTCGATTTATTCCTCCCTCTCTGTCTGAAGCCTGGCACATGCAAGCTCTTCCACTTTCTTAGTCTCAGAGTGAATGAAAACAATTGTATACAATAAAACTTCGTTATTTTAACTACAGCTGTCTTCACGTGAGGACCAAAACTGGTAGACTAACTATGAAAATGTTCTCCGAAGGATACACACGGCGGTAGCGGACAATTAAAGGAGGCTTAACCTCTTTTCCGAAAATCTAAGTTACGGCGGACTTCTATTGCTTTTTGTCCAGCACATCGCACATACGGTTATCGAGATAGACCTCTCGCGAAAAATTCCGAAAGCCCGCGCGCTACCGCGCGACGAATTATAGGAGTCTTCGGAGCGCCCCTCCCATCGCCTTTCCTCCCGATATCACGTGGACATACGCGAGCAGGCACAGGTTACCAAGGCAACAACGCTCGAGCAGCCGAGTCGGAAGAGCGCACGTAAAGGGGTATCCACACGAAGGAGAACTCCGCGGAATGAATGTCGTGACGTCAGCTAACCCGGGAAACTCCGTCCTGCGCAGCTCTCACCGCCCACCGTGCGCAGCTTTCGTGCTAACAGCAACGAAGCCTCCGCGCCTCCGCCACGGAGGAGAAAGGCGCCGCGAGGCGTCAAAAAGGGATGACGTATGTATCTCGTGATGCGCGCTCACCGCAGGAAAGTGGCGGATTTCTCCTTCGTGTGGATGCCCCATAAATGGGGGAAAGGCAGCCTCGGGGAAGGGCAGCCTCGCCAGATAGCCTTGGCCAACGTTATTAGATTAGCTCAGTTACGGAACTGCTCATAGACGCTGCATGCACGAACAGTACCCCCCTCACTCACCACGACTCGCTCGGAGTCAATCGACGCGCCGCCGGACGGCTGCTTTGGTAACTGAATTCGGATACGTTCATTTCAACATTACTAGAAAGGTAAAAACTAACGAAAAAAACTCTTTTTGCAGTAACTTTTATTGGAGTTTAGTACAAAACGAGAGGCGCATGATGTTTTCTAAAAATTTTTAGTTTGCAAGGTTTTGCAGCACAATTAATATTGTTTTTTATACGGTGATTTCAGGTAGCGCGTCCCGACCTAGGGGCATCTTAACTTCGGTGGTACTTCGCGGCGCGTCCGCTGGGGAGACGGGGGTGGCACCCCTGTACCCCTTTCCACCATATCTGTTTCGGCTCCGAAATGGCCGATTGAAGCCAAAATAGATGTCACGTGCAGTTCCTCGAGTGACCGCTGCGGGAGAAATGGCGGCGTTGTGATCGCCATTTGGCGCTTCAGCTGTGCTCTTTGGAACGCACAGTTATGAAACGAAAACATAGATGGCGCTTCGAACGACGCCAGGCGGATTGAAGTGAGTGAGAGGGGGTAGCCCCGTCCGCGGGAGTTCCACAACTGAGCTAATCTAGTAACGCTGGCCCTGACTATCTTGCGAGGCTGCCCCCTTTCTCATCCCTCTTTTTTGTTCCGGCTCCGTCGTCTGCTACACAAGCGCACTGTCGAACCTAGTCCAATCTCGAGCCACGGTTGCGGTGCAAAATAAGTGTATTTCGTGACACTGCAAGACGTGAAAGTACGTTACGACCATAGTCTTCTGTATACTGACAAAGCCTGGCAGATCGCCATGAGAAGCGGATGCCGAAATGGAAAAGGTGGGGTGGCAGACAACGGTTGAGAGGAGAGCCACGTGGCTGGCGCCACGCTACGGCGAGACGCCGAAACACATTTCTCTCGAGTGAAAAAGCGTGTTTCGCGCCATCGCCACTGCAAAAGCAGTGCGCTGACGTCGAGGTTCCCCGAGAAATGGATATTTCATGCTCTGTGCTACCAGATCCCCGAGCTCCGAATCTGCGACCGGACACTCTGTGGCCCCGTTGTCGAACTGCTAGGCTTTGTGAGTATAGAGGAAGCTATGATACGACGCATCACGTATCCACTTAAGTGAATAGCACAACGCAGGCAAAAGTCAACCCGGGTACTACAGGCAGCACAGATACGAGTACGTCGCCAAAGACGTACGACGTTCCGGCGGATGGCCAGGACGTCGTACGTCTGCAACGGCTGCTGCAGGGGTAACTTCCGCGACTCACGCACAGTCGCGTAGAAGCAAGGAGAAAGCACGTGATCTGTGCCAAGGGTTCTCAAAAGCCCCCGCCGTCGTGGCGCTGTACTTATTGCAACCAGTCTATTGCCATCGGTAGAAGTAACCGTAGACCGGCTTAATTTCCAAAACTACGCGGTGTGACTGCCGCAATGATTCTATCCGCTTTCGGTCCGGTTATCTGTTTAAAAGCATCCTGGCGTCATCGGTGGCATCCCCACGCCAGCTTAGTGGCGAACAAGGGTCACCTAAACCCTCCGACGACGCCACTTTGGCGAGATTTACACCAACCGCTGTAACGGGCATGTTCTCATCACTGAAAATGACGCCCGTTGTCGCTGCAATTGTAGCTGTTGATGTTGTAGTAGGCGCAGTAGGGCGGCGGTCGCCTACTGTTAGAATTGCACCATGCTTAAAAAATATGGCCTACCGCTTTCGGGATTCGACCCCGGGGTCGGCTACGTGTAAACAGGGTGCGTTAGTACAGACCTAAGCCACAGCTTTGACAATCCACTTTATACACGATATTTGTGCAGCAAATATGTGCGCGTCTGTCTCGTGTAGCGCCCGCTCGATGGCCATAGTTGCTGTGCCGTCATGATATGAAAGTTTTTTGTCATTCTTAACATTACGATCACCGCGTTGTTGCGCTTTTGACGCTGCCTGATTGGTGCCATCAGTTTGTGGTGTCGGCTGCGTCTCTGCCTAAGCTGAAGAGAAGTATAGCGTGTGCATGAAGGACGACACCGGCACATGATCGACGGCGTGATCTGACACCTAGCAACAGAGGTGCGGTGGTGGACAGCGGGGCTAGGGCGTACTTGGACCGCCGGCGTCGCTCCTATAACCAACCAATCCAGTGCGGCCTCCGTCGCTATGGGTCCTATCACCAAGCTTCTCAAAATATGCACTCTTCCACCACCTGTCGGCGCTTTCACAAGGTGTTTCCTAGGCAGTTTCTACAGCCAGTAGGGCTGTAGCGTCATCCCGCGGCGACGTTGCGAAGTTTATATACGTGTGCTACAAACCAGTCCATGGTGAACACATGTACCTAGACACTGATGCTAAGGCATTAAAAGTATGTTTGTCTAAAAAGTTAGCATAGTCCTCCGAACAGGACCCGGATGCTTTTATGCCTCGCTTACATGGCAGCTCCGCGGGTTATCTATGTAGATCAAAATAATTTTGTCACATACGTGAATTAAATGTAAAAAAGTTAAAAACTGTAAATGAACTTACAGTCCACGCGTCTTCTGGCTGTATCGTCATAGATATGATTCCTGAAATCAGTAGGTTAATATTCAAATATCTAAAAATATATAGGTGAAGAAAACACCTTAAAAGGACATCGAACTCCACCCAAAAAATAGTGTTTAAGTTCCTGTACAGTGTGTAAAAAAATGAAAGTCCGTTTACAACTCCCTGTAACGCCGAATTAGAAGCGCAGCTCTTGAGGAGGAGGATGGAAGGGTACTGAGGGGAGAGTATACCCTTCCTCCCTCCTCCTCACCTCGTCATCCTGCCTCTTACTCCGCCACGGGGGCCACGTGGCCCCCATGAGGTCACGTGACCCCCCTGAGGTCAACTGCCACCCGTGAAGTCACGTGACCTCAGGGGGTCACGGACCTCAGGGGCGCACGCGACCCCAGGGGCGCACGTGATTCCCCCATGAGGTCACGTGACCCCCTGTGACGTCACGGAGGTCACATGACTGTCAGGGGGTCACGTAACCGCAGGGGGGTCACGTGACCTCATGGTTACGCCGACGGCGAGGGCGAAGTCGCTGAAGCCGGCAACGGGCGCCTAAGAGCTGCGCGCTAAAAATAGCTTCTCCCGACAACAAAAGCTTTGACCGCAATATTGCTCCTAATAAACCAAGCAAACAATATAGAACTGAACATAAACGTTTAATGAACCTGACTTGAGCCATTAAAAGAAACAAAGCGTTCCGTGCACCCTCCGACGCTGGCGAAGGGCAACTGCCCCAAAGCGGAGAGACAGAGAAGGAGGAGTTTGGAATAAAGTGTAAAAGTGAGTAATGCGCATTCTTGGGCGAGTTGGTACAATCTAAGACAAAACAAGGGTGTAGTCGGGTGTATCAGGCGCACATGCACCCTTTTCCTGAAAGATGCACCCTCCGTTGCCCAGCCAGTGTACTTGTACACGCGACAATGAGCATCCTCCACTCCCTTAAAAACCTCTAGGTGTATCAGTGCACCGCCACGCTAGCCACGCGCCCCGATCAGCTTGTGCTTGGATTCCCCCTTGGAAGTCACTTTTTGGGTTGGGCAGTTTCTTAGGAAGTATGGGGCTGTTCTGTTCACTTGGTATAGACATTAGAGTAGACGCTACGCTCGTTTTAGGCCAATCGGGTCTCCGCGTAGGATCACGTGACTCCAGTATCCAAGCTAGCGATAAGGCAGAGCACAGCACCTGCCTGAAGGACAAGGCTACGGATAGCATCCACTCCACTATTCAGTTTGGGTCGAACTTTCAAGAGAATATAAGGGACAAAGCCTCTCGTTGTGTTCATTATTGGGATAACCTTGAAGATAAGCCTTTGCGAGCGCAGCCTCTTTTGGTCTTGAAGGAGCTGCTATTTTCCTACTGCTCTCTTTTTTTTCTCTCCCTAAGCTGAAAGCGTGGAAGAAGGTGCGCAGTCGCCGGACCAATGAACCGGAGGCTTTTTTATCCCTTGACTCCGCTGTCTGAGCGCGGGTAACGGCAGGAACGTGATCATGTGGTAAAGGTTTCACGGATGACGTAGTAGCTCTTTCCGATCCAGAAATGTCTGATTCCCGGCCTAGTTGCTTGTGCGCTGTGCTGCGACCAGCGGGGCTGCCGTAGATTTCGTCCGCGACAACGTATTCGAGTGTACCAAGGCTACCAGTGTTTGAAAAGTCCTATGCGTACATCGGCAACAAGCGATTTCTTCAAAAAAGCCCAAGGAATTCATGCGATGCGTTTAGTGTTCGGTTTGGCAAATTACTGCTTCTGCCACATCATGTTGAATCTTCACAGACCTCTTTCTTTTCGTTTTTGTGTTTTTGTGGTTGTTCCCCAGTGGCCATGTCAACATATATCTAGGATTACATATTTCAAGTCCGGTATTTTCACCGTAGGTGCGCTGCTACCTACTCCTTTGCAGCAATTGACCGTTCCGTTCCGATTTACCGCTAAAATTAGGCAGTGTATATTTTCTAGCAGCCGGGAGAATAATTTCTTCGAAATTCTATTGGCAGTCACCTACCGTTCGCTGTCTACAATCATTTTTAACAGCATTTAGAATACTGACTTTTTTATTCTTCCGGCATTTCATTTTGAAAACGCGTTTTATGGATACCTTTTTGTTGATACTCGTTTTGTAGACGGGTATTATCGTCACTCATTACGCGAAATGCACGCTGTAGGGACATTTCGTCGCACGTGTATGTCTGAGACGCGTGCTCACCGACTCAACCTACCCACTCACGTCGCTTCATGGACAGTCTGCGGCGACTCATTACAAAAAAAAAGAGAAACTAATGTAGGAAAGTTAATCTGAGCTGTCTATGAAACATCGCGTGTCGATGAAACGACGTTTGATGAAGTGATTGTATCGCCAATGAGTGGCGACTGCCGGCAGAATTTCGAGTAAATAATTCTGCCGGCTGCTGGGAGAATAGACACTACCTAAGAAGCACCCCGGTTCTTGTTTGCTCAGTTATCTTCTCAGTTGTCTAACAGCTTCGTTGTACATCTTCACATATCACGGATTGCTTGCAAGTTTGTACCTGTTTACGGAATAGGCTGTCTAATAGACTTCTAGGAGATTTGAAAACAGTCCCTTGTGTCTGTTTACCTGCCTTTTTGCGACCACCTGGGCGCGTGCATTTTTCACGGGTTTCCTTGAGATGGGTGAACAAAGAGGTGTAATGGTACACCATTGAATGATGTGTATATATGTTCCCTATGAGTGGGGTGGGTGTAAAAAGTTGTGTAATAGTAAACCCTGTTGGCGGGCGTATCTCTGTTCCGTATGAGCGGGGTGGGTCTCAACAACGGTGTAATAGTAAACCCTGTTTGTGGGTGTATCTTTACTCCAAAAAATTGCGCGGCTGTAGAGAAGGGAATACTTGTACACCTCAAATTGGGGTGTACCTGCACACCGAAACGACAGTGAGGGTGGAAGAATGGAGTAGTGACACACCCCAATATTGGGTTTATCTGTGCACCCCCAGAATGCTGAAGGTGTATAAAAGGGTGCACATATGCACCTTAAAAATAAAATGGAGTACATATGCAGCTCAACTTGGGGGTGTGTATTTACACCTTTATGGATGTAGTATATGTTGCAGCACTTACAACCCCGTGGGTGTACGCCACTACACCCTTTTTAGAGTGTACTGAAACTTTGAGAGACATAATAGCGCTCACAACGAGGGACGAGAGTAGGAACGAGACAACACAATGCGCTAACTTCAACTGGTTTTATCGTACCTGATTTGATTTTCTGACAATTAACCAGTTGAAGTTAGCGCACTGTGTTGTCTCACTCCTACTCTCACCCCTGTCGTGAAGCGCTACTATGTTCTCAAAATATAAAAGTGAAGATCGGGTGCATCGAGGGAGGGTCAGCAGGTCACCCTAAGTTTGGGGGTTTAGAGGGGTGGGGGTGGATAGGTATAGACATGAGAGAGTGAAAATCCTTGAAGCAGAGCATTAACGCTTTTGTTATATGCGCTTCGCCCAAGAATATTATATATCCGAGTCTTTACAGTGTATATGAAGAGCGGTCGTGAACCACCTCTTCCGGGGGCCAAGATAAAAATCCTCTCCTGGCTTCGCGATAATCTAAGCGGCCCGTAACGCCGTACGCTAACGTCTTCTATTCTGAGTCGTTTTAATAAATGAGAAAACCCTAAACCTTTGCCTGCACTGAGTTACACTGAGTTGAGCTCTAACAATTAGGCACATCTTATTGCGAAACGACGTTCGCGTGCCCAGTTTCAAGTATAGTGCGTTCGGAATTCGAAATTTGTAGAGCGTGCCAGATATGGTCGTCCTTACGGCCGCACCCTGTACTAACGACAGGTCTCCTCTTGGGAATTTCTATCCGCTGACCACCTACAGATATCACCACTCCGCTCAGAAGAAGAGTTATTTATAGTGGTTTCGTTCGTGAGGTATTCGTTCATAAGAATTTCGCTCATTGCAACATCCACCTCGTTTGCTACTTGGGATGATATCATGCATCAATGACTTAACTTTTATTCATATTGTAGGCCTGGTCGGTGGCACGATTATGTGGCCGCTTAATCCAGTAATGCCTACCAATAGCCAAAGCGCCAAGGCAGCAAAGACTACGCTTCCTGCTGTGAACGTGTCTAAGGTGTCCGAGATATAACCGTAAGGCAGACGACGGAGGGGACGGCCCTTGTCTGCTGCGACTGAAATTTCAGCGTCGGCTTGGTCTTTGCCTTTTTCGCTATTAGACTATATTCGAGGGATGACAGTAGATGGACACGACGACTGGCTCGGGATTGGGACTTTTCGAAGAGTGTTCTTTTTGCAGGCCTCGGGGCTCAGCATGGCTGAGGGGTCGTGGGGAGAGTACGAGGAAGGCCAGACAGAGGGTGCATTATCCGGAACCCTCACCAGACTGTCACGAATGACAGGTGACGCGGCAGGAATAACTAACAGATTGAAAATTTTAATGTAGAGAACTTGTGCCAAAACGTAAGTACAATATTGAGCGCCATGGGCGTCGATGTTGGCATAAAAGCAAGATAGAGCGGTGGCGTACGACAGACATGATGCGGCGCGCCACCACTGAATTTATTCACGGTCAGTGTTTACGAAAGTTTTGAACTAGAATACTCAAACGAAACCTCTAGAGAAGGCATTCGAACTTTCTGAAGAAAATAAAAACTTGATCAACGGGTTTTGAACCGCGTTTCTCTTGTGCTAGAGCCGCGTGCACTGCCAACTCGGCGACTCACGCAGCAATCTCTTCTCCACATTGAGAAATTCTTCTAGATCGTTATCATCTAACCAGAGAACGTTAGTAACTCACTCTTGCGGAGCGTAGAATAACTCTGATGGGAACCGTAAACATCATTTTGATCCAGTAACGGCTCACACTTTGTTAGCTCAGTTCGCATTGTCACAAATTGAAACGAGCGGAGATATTTAGAACTAAAATGAGCATTTAATACGGCAAACCTCTGTCATCAGCTAAAAAAAAAAAGAGCCGAGCACTTTACGACGGTGACAGAGGGCTTCTCATCCGAAGAGGCGCGCAAGCGTTTTAATAGATGCGCTGTGTACAAGAATGCTCTAAACCAGAGCAGACGAAACCAGTCAATGTGGCAAACACGTGCCTGCCTCTTGTGATACTTTTTCAATGTGACCAGGAGAGGTTTCGAGCTTAAGAGAAACGGTCAATGCGAAAATTAAAATACAATAGCTGACCGACAATAGCTGTCTGACTGGTTGAGCGATGTTTATTTTTGTCTAAAATAGCATCACTCAAAGCGACGAAATACACCTTGTCTTCACGCTCGCTAAGAGAGCTTTCCGCTAGGACTGTGGGCATAAAATGCGGATGTCCTAAATACCTTGCCAGGTACGTGGCTGATTTGGCAGCAAACCACGGCTGCCACACGGGGGCGCGTGTTTGAGACACCGTCAGTCTACTTCCTTTTTACGTGTCGCTGCTCTTCTAAAACCAAGAGCAGAATTTGTTTCTATTTTTTCACGTGTCGATTTTTGCAATGAGTCGAAAACATAACCTATATAAAAAATATAAAAAAAACGTGGTTGAGAGCGTTTAAAAAAGCACCTTCTCGTCTCGTTGCTTTACAAGATGTACGGCACTTTTTGTCGTGCGAAGCACTAGCTCACTTAATTAAACATTGAAGTTAGATTTCAAATCCGACTACATACTAAGTTTTGACAGTACTTCGGTAAAATGCTGAAAAAATTCAGAGAGAGTGCTACAAAAATTACAACCAAACTGCTTATACTCACGATGTTATATATGCATACAATATCTGCTTGCTGCACGGTACTTTCCAATTTTTGTGGCTTTTATAAACGTCTCAAGAGCGCTGGGTACATGATACATATTGTGGCTGTGAACAAGAGGCGGTGTCTGTAAGAATGTAGGTATATGAAATATATTATCAAACAATTATAAAAGAAATTGTATAACTGACTAAACTACGTTATTTGAAGATGCCTTTGGCTGTTAACGCACGATACGATATATTACGAACTTTATTTCGACCTCAAATAACACGGTAAACTGGAGGCCAGAAAAAATGAGTGGAACACATAGCTTCACGAAGAATTAGATTACCTATTTAGCAGCAACGACTTCGTACGAAGAAACAATATGGGCGTCGAACGTGTCATTTGTACGGCTTGGTTTGGGGTAGGTACAGTATTTTTATGCTTTGTTCACGTTCAGTTCCCGTTCAGTATTGCAGGTGACATTTTGATTTGGTTCCTGGTTTCCTAATGCCCAAACATTTTCAAACTGACGTCCTTCAATAAGAGCGTCCTACAAGTAGCGACATTCTTTGAAGCGTGGACTGCGTGACGGTGCAGGTTTTAGGAAGCGAATGGCAGCGCACAGCTGAAGTTTCAACTGAATGCCGCTATTTTGTTCCAGCGAAATGTACCTGTGTCACTTGTATTGGTTGTAATTACTTGAAAAAGAAGTATCAAGAGACTTTAATTCAAACCAATTCAGAACTCTACCTCAACTGCCGCCACCCGCGCATTTTCTGCGGTAAAAGAAAATGAGAGTTTACAGTTGTTAGGAAATAAAAGGCGCGGTCAACTTGACATTGTGGGAATTCAAACGTATTAAGCAATACAAATCTATACAAAACGGCTTGGCAAAAAAAAAAAGCCTGGGGCACAATCTAACATCTGGGAATTGGGCTACTTTGGAACTTTTTCTCAATTTCGAACCAGAATACCATGCATGCTTTTGGCAAATGAATATCAAGTTCATTTATAATTGTACTTTTGGCTTTCAGAGCACCAAATTCTCACACCCACGAATAAATTTATTTTGCGCCAAAATAATTTCTACCTGGGAGAACCTAGAACGAAGCTGAAACATTTGTGGAATATAAGAAACATAAATTTTACCAAAATGATCAGTCAAGGCATTTCAACGCACACGACTTACATCCAGCCGAGGCCTGCAAGGACTTGGTCAATAGTTGGACAGCGTCCTTTAATAAATCCGGATTTTCTATACACGCATTAGATACGTCGAATTACTCGAAAACTCGAATACTAGAAAGTTGTGTAATGTTTGGAGGTGGGCTAGTTGATGGTGCAAATTAAACATATATTTAAAACAGCGCAAAAAAGCACAAGGATACGTAGTGTCTGTATCCCTTCTTCTACTTGTCCTAGTGTTTTTGTTTTTTTGGAGCTTTCTTATATCATATGTTTACAATACTAGAAATTTGAATGTCGGATCGAATCATTCGGTAAATCATTATTAGATTCAAATTTGAAACTTAAATATTTTCACACCTCTAATCAAAACCACTCACGCTTATCAACTAACCACTAATGGCTTTTCCAGGACGCGTCACAGCTTATGTTTGCAAAGTACCTTTGGCTGCACCAGACACAACCGCTCAATGGCTAGGTCTCATATTGTTTGAATACTTAGTTATATAAGTATTCAAGCAGGATAGGTCTACATAAAGTTTGAATATTTAACCTCGTGTAGTGGTTAGCCCTGATTGGCTTCACAGCTCTACCGCAATCACTGGGCAGCCATGGATATTGCAACACTACCCAGTGAGAATAAGAAATTAGTCATGAAGAGACTAGCTCTCATTGTTGTCCACATACCATCGTTTTCAAATCATCCGAGACTGTGCAACTCCGACATTAACAAAGAGGCATCATTGTTCTATTAAGGTTGCACAATCTCCTGTCTTATTCAAAACTGGATTGGTAGAAAACGAGTCGCATAATGATGGCACCGTTATTGTAAAACATTACTGTTCGAATCAGGTGGATATGCCCAAGTTCCCTCATAAGCTAAACCATATTTAGTCACACATCTGCCCTGAGAAAATAAGATTAATAAATCCAAAGAAGATACTATTATGCGCAGAGTTTCAACACGTGATATTTTACTTACCTTTAGCACAGACAATAGACTTAGGAAACGTTCACCTCCTTGAGTAGTCCGAGCCGAAGGTTCACCTAAGTTAAATGACACAAAATTTAGATTTTTTTAAATTTCTAGACCTAACCAAATTAGTCAACGAATAACTAACTGACGGGAGGTTTCGGGATTGTGTTTATGGTTTCTTTCTTTTCTAATGCCAGGAAGATAAGAATACCATACAACACCTTCTCGATTTAAAAAACAAAACAAAAACATGCACCCGTATTTTCTATAGTCCGTAATACAATTCAAAGAACCCATGTCAAGTAAAATCTGAAACTAAGGTATGGGTCATTCAATGCGAAAAGAGACGCGGCCATTCTTTCACGTCTGGGATATGTACGAAAAAATTAATTTGGATAAAGGCGCCTCTGAACTCTACGAAAAGTATATTTTTGTGAAAAAATCAAAAGACGTTTACAACTCCCTGTAATGCCGAATTAGAGCGCAGCTCTTGAGGAGAAGGAGGAGAGGGTACGGAGGGGACGGTATGCCCCTCCTCGTCATCCGTACCCTCTCCTCCTCCCTCCTCATCTACTCCTCCCGTGCTCCTCGCCTCCTCTTCCTCCCCTCCTCCTCCTCCCTCTTCCTCCTCTCTCTTTCTCCTCCTCCATCCGTCTCTTCCCTCCTCCTCCTCCCCTCCTCCTCCCGCGCGGTTCATTATGGGAAACGTCCCATAATGTACCGCGCGGTTACGCCGACGGCGACGGCGACACGTTACGACGACGCGTTACGTTTACGCGACGACGGCGACGCGTCACGCCGACGCGTTACGGTTACGCCGATGGCGACGGCGACGGCGACGCCGCTGAAGCCAGAAACGGGCGCCTAAGAGCTCCGCTTTACAAAGAAATTTTATTTTTGCTGATATCAAGGTCAAAATTTCTGGAATTTGCATAAAACCCACATAGTCAAGAAAAAATCGTAAAAAATGGTTGCGTTCCGCACAAACTTAGGTGGGCCCCTAATTCAGTAATAATATTTCCTATCTTACACTAAAATACAAACATTGAGAAGCGCCATTTTTGGTCCAAATCGGAGCTCCAAAAGGAAGAGACTTTATGAGATTGCTTTATGTTTTTAGTCAACGTGTGTTTGGGTGCTAGCTACAATACGTTTTTGGTTTGTTCTTGTAGAAATGATAATGGAATCGCATGTGTTAATTTTTCAAAGCCTCGTTTTGTTGCCTTTTCAAGAAATGACAAAATCTTCAGTTTATTCAGAAACGGTTAATTGAGAGCCTAAAAATCAATGTGGGCAGCGGTGCCCCGACCTTTCGAAATAGTCAGAAGTTCAATCAGTCTAATCCGTTTAACAAATATAAAAAATGTACTTTTGCTGTTGCTGAAAAATTATATTTTAAAGATGGGCCTTTTCGACCCTGCCTTCTGGCGCCCGCCTCGTAGGCGATGCACGCGGGCGTTCGCCAGCGGGGCGTGACCGGTGTGAGACGCCGCCGCAAAGTCTTCAATGCTCTCCTGAAAACACGTTTAATTCAATTCATGTGGACATTATTCTGACTTCCACCTATCCATATCCTGTTTTCGTTACGTAGTAATACTGGCGTCTTAATTTTACTCTACGTCTGTTCAGGTAATTGCCGACGAACGCAGGCCTGCATCGTCTGCTTCCCGAGTTTGGAAATGCATACTGCGCTTCGGTATATCAAGATAAAAAAAAACTATTCAGACCGAATAAATCTTTGCCGATGATAAATGATAACGGTGATGTCGCTTCTCCATTGAACTTGAATGTATTTTGACAAAAAAATGTAATGATACCAAACGAAGTGTAATAATGGGAAAGGCATTCCACTCTCTGCGGAGTACGCCTAACACCCCTGAGGTTCCGTACTAGTGCAACATTTCAGACTCCGGAATACTCTGGAGGCCAGCAGATCATGTATCGAATTCTGAACTCACTAGTATTTTTAGAGGAAATGTGCTTGAGAAGACGTGGGAGTTACAGGGGTGCCGTCTTCGCAATCTGAGTGTCAGTCTACGCGGACTTTAAATAAGGTAATGACCCTCATGGTAAGTCGGTTTATTAAGCATATTGTTGATGAGCATTTTAGTTAATAGTTTCACGGCTCATGTTGCAATTGGATTATTGATGCCAACTACTATCAGATAAAGTTAAAAGGAATGAACTCTAACCAAAGCCCTCAAAATGTACAGCCCAGCGTTTCGAAACGCTTCCGTTTCTTCATCAGGGGTGACTAAATAGCAAGGGGACGGAGCAGCTTTTTTTTCACCTGCTTGCTGATCAACATACCTTTTTTTTCGGTGTGTTTATTTGGCAGCTCTGCTTGGCAGGTGACGTAGGCCCTGGGCGCACACGGTTGGCAAGGCACCCAGGCACCTGTTTATGTTCTCAGGTGGATGTTGAATGTGCCATGACACCAGGAAAAGCCTCTTCCTGCTATCTGGCTACACGTCAAGTACGAGCGTGTTCGCAAAGGTAATTCGATGGTCGAGGTCTTTGCAGTGTTCGGCGACGGCGCTGCGCTCAGGATCAAACTTTCGCACGTCGTTCTTATGTTGACGGAGTCAATCAGGAAAGATCTTGGTTTCGCCAATATAGGAGGCAGAGCACTCTGCGCATGGAATCTGGTAGACCACGCCTTGAGCTCTTTCCTTCGGAGGCCGGTACTTTGATCGTGGCATGAATCGGCCCAGTGTGGACACTGGCTTGTGGGCTACTTGAATGCCCTCCTTCCTGAGCACACGCGCCAGCGTTTCGTTGGTCCCCTTTACCTAGGGGGCGCTGATGCGCGCGACGAGTCAAGGCCATGTTTCATTCGATGGCTTCTCCTTTTGGTGGCCGCAACCTTGATGACGGGAGACGCGCTCAACAAAACTGGTGGTATAGCCGTTTTTCTGAAGGTAAGCAACGAAGGTCTGTT
>JAZHYW010067526.1:0-11745 GCA_037355805.1 Ixodes ricinus | reverse complement strand
AGGTATTGCTGTTCTATACGCCTAGAAAGGGTCCACTATTCTCAAAAATTTCAAATGACACTGCCTGCACGATCTTCAACGAGGTAACCTACAACGAAAGTACGTATTGTCCTTTTATACAGCAGCGTGGTAAAGCTTCATGTTAAAAGCCACACCTACAGATAAAGAATACCAGTTCATTCCACTGTGACGTCATGTGATCAATGTTGACAGGAGCGGCCTTATTGGACAGGGACGTGGTGACGTTTTGATGAGATTTCGGGTGACAGAATTTATTTAGAGGTGACAGAAATTATTTAGAGGTCGTCAGAGAGACCGGGTGTCAGGAAGGGACCGCGGTCAGTCCTTGATGGAACGTTTTATTGAGCCCATTGAAAACTCCTTTTCGTCCGAAACCACTACCTTCAAAGCTAAGTGCCAAGCCTACGGGAAAGTAATTTCGGGATCAAAAACTTCCACTTCAAACTTCAAGCTCATCTCAGTTGGCGTCTTAAACTAATTTGAAAATTGTATTGCAGTATCAGTATTTCTGTATTTGTATTTCTGCCCTCCCTAAATTATATTCCTATATTTGAATGTCCGAAGACTTTTATCTCTATTTAAAATGTATATCCGATACGTATCGCGATACATTTTTACAGATATATTTTAGTATCAGTATTTTAGCTACTATTTTAATGTATCCCAGTATTTGTATTTCCAAATACATTTTTGAGTATTTCTGCCCAACCCTGGTTGGGTTTGTATGTTACCTAACACAATGACTTCAAAACTTAATTCTTTGTTCCAATTGTCTGATTATAAAAGTAATTTATATTGAATTTCCGAAATAAATAATGCATCACTAAAATGCGCATCGATCAATATTGTTTCAATTTTAGTCTTTCTATAGAAAATGCATCGCTGTATTATTCATAATTTCAAGCTTGTAAAGGTACCGAAGATGGAGCACATTGAAATTACTCACTGAATTTACCAAGCCTACTATAAAGTCCGTGGGCGGCATCCCGGGCTGGCAGTTTACCTTTGAAATTCTTTTAGATAGAAATCATCATAAAATACAGTAGTCAAGAACCTGATTTCTTTGGCCTTCTCTTCCCCTGCAGCTGGAAAGTATAGAATAATATTTATTTTGTTAGTCTTTTTTTTTGTATAACCCAATTTTTACGTGGCTGTTTAGGACCTAAAGGCTGGACTCCATGGGGACCAATATGCTGCGAGAAATTGACGAATTTTTGCCCAGGGGCTTTTGCTCTGCGCGTGGCCTCAGCACACTGGCTGCTACGTCGCGCGCAAAGTGAGCGTGCCGTCGGGCAAAGTTCGTCGGTTATTCGTCGCATAATTCGCTCCGAGGAGTTAAGCCTTAACGCTGATTAACGCTGCATTATCAGGGTATTAAAACGATTAATATTTCGGCTCGGGTTCGGTAGCTTTGAATATTGTTCCGCTTCGTCTCCAGTTCAGTGATGCATTCGAAATATCAGTTTGGTTACCAGGTTCACCAAGTGCGAACCGGTTCAAAACCGGTTCATAACTCTACCTTACACCACGGCCGCATGTGCGTTTTGTGAGCCGAGCAACAACTAGAAAAAAACTTTGACAGGTTACAGTGGTACAAAAAAAATTAGGATGTCTTGAAGCAAAATAAAAAAGAACTTGTTAGAAGTAAATTGTACCGTAATTTTTTTTTGCGTGAATTTTAATATTAAATGCATTTGACCCGCAAGTATCAATAAAGGCGAGAAAAGCGAAATCCCAACTGTTGGCTTTGACGTCGCAGCCAGAGGTTCTCAGCTGGCTTGCGTGTGCGGCTTGTGAGGGAAAGCATGCGGCGCTTTTGACTGCATGCTTAGGTGAGGCTTGCAGAGAGCGCGAAAATGTTATATTTCTGTATAACAAGACACGAGTTTCTCCTTATACCGAACGCAGCGTGAAGGAGAGGATTCGGCGCCATCTTGAGAGCGCTGTTGTGGCCACATGGCGCATCAATTTGAAATATAATTTTGATATTCGAAATCTTGGAGGCCAAATGAAAAGATTTAGCTTTTTATTAATTCATTTCTCAATTAGGGAAATAAAAGTGGCTTCGACTCGGCGTCATTAGCATTAAAATAATTTAAAAAAAAAACATGGCTAAAATAATCCGCTGCCATGGAAACGAGGAGAGAAAACAAATATACGGTTAATTTCGCTTCCTCGGCCCGTTTGCTCGAAGCACTAACCGCGGCTAAAGTTAGCCGCAGTACCTAGAAGAAGGATTTGGAAATGATGTGACTGGCTCGGTAGGGATACGGGGAAACATGGCGGTGCCCCGGTAAGTGAGCGCCGCTCGCTTTAAAACTAATATGTCGTTGTAGCTGCAATATCGGGCGCGTTAGTCAGCAACGAATGGTGCAGGAGGCTTGCGCTTTGCCTTACCTCACTTAGATCGCCAAGCATGAGCAATGAGCCCGCCGCACTTTTTAGATAGTCTTTCGATTCTGGCCATTCCTAAGCCTAAAATGAACGCGATAATTGTCGGCATGGCAACGTCTTTGGAAAGCGGATTCGCCTTGACTCAATCGGCCGGAGTATCGATAGCACACAAAAGCAGACCAGCGTCCCTATAGACGTTTTTTTATAAATTTCCCAAGCACCGAGGTAGAGGCTGGAAATGTAATTCTACTGTCCGCGCGCGCTGGCCTTCCTCTTATAAAAGATTCGAAGTAAATATTCATAAGGCTTTGACAAACGTGCCTGCAAGGCAACATATGTTTTAGACTTTTTGCTTTAGAACAATTACTACTGCAGACGCCAGCACGTGCAACGCGTATAACTACCCTCGTGGCATGTGTGCTATCAATACCCGACTTTTGTGTGCTATCAATACCCGGCCGATTGAGTCAAGGCAATCAACTTTCCAAAGACGTTGCCATGCCGCCGACAATTATCGCGTTCATTTAGGCTTAGGAATGGCCAGAATCAAAAGACTATCTAAACAATGCGGCGAGGTCACTGCTCAAGCTTTCCGATTTAAGTGAGGTAAGGCAAAGCGAGAGCCTCCTGCACCGTTCTTTGCTGACTAACGTGTCCAATATCGCAGCTACAACGACATATTAGTTCCAAAGCGAGCGGCGCTCACTGACTGGGGCACCGCCATGCTTCCCCGCATCTCTACCGAGCCAGTCACGTGATTTAAAAATCCCCTCCTAGGTACTGCGGCCAGCTTTAGCCGCGGTTAGCGCTTCGAGCAAACGGGCCCTGATGTTGACCTTTTAGCTCTAAACACCTTTGCATGTACATTAGATGTTCCTACAAGCGCTCGAAAACGGTTACCGAAGTAGGTAACCGTTTTCGTTACCGTGTCCACTGGTTACCGAAGTAGGTAGCCAGTGGACACGGCAGCATCGACACGAACATGCGGCTAAACCCGCTTTTGTTCTTCGTGCAGTGTGCGCTGTTGCTGCCAAGCTTTGTCATCAGCAGAACGGATTCTGCTTACTCGGTGGCCGTTCCGATCATCATACCGTCATCGTCCAATGCCGCTGCGGATCTACCCCTGGTGACCATCGCATCAGGTCCACCGACGTCATCAACGCTTCCAGAACCGGCTATAAAGGCAGCGCTGGAACAACGTCGCGCCAGTGGACACGGCAGCATCGACACGAACATGCGGCTAAACCCGCTTTTGTTCTTCGTGCAGGTTGGTTGTTCTGACTCCTCGTACAAAAGCGATAACCTCTTTTTGATGGTGCTGCCGTGTCCCAGTGTTTTTTTCCCGTGTATTGCTGATACCATTGCTTTACTCTTGCAAATGAGCGGTGATATTGAAACCAACCCTGGTCCCACAGTTGAAGAATTGTTAAATCTAGTTTTAGAAAACCAGGCGCAAATGACTAACGACTTAACAACCATCAAAGAAAATCAGAAACGGGCAGAAGAGAAATTCACGCGAATTCACCAAAAACTGGAAAAATTTGAGACCCAACTGACAGCCCTAGAGGCGACAACAAAACAATTATCTGATTGTGGAAACAGAGTTGCTACCGTCGAAAACACAATAGGTGACCTCTTGGATAAGATCGATGACCTAGAAAATAGAAGCCGCCGAAATAATCTCGTCATCTATGGTGTGTCTGAGAGGGTTAGTGAGACAGCAGAATTACTTCAGGATACAGTAGTAAACAAGATTTTCGGTGAAACACTCGGCTTACCAGGTACAACCATAGAAAGAATTCATAGACTTGGACGCAAATCAGATGGCAAAACTAGGCCAGTAATGGTTAAGTTCCTAAATTTCTCAGAGAAGTTGTCAGTTCTTAAAAACTGCCCTAAGCTGAAGGGATCGACAATTTCTGTTTCAGAAGATTTTTCGGTACGTGTTCGCAACATTCGCAAGCAGTTGTGGGAGAGTTCTGAGGAAAATCGAAAAAAAGGCGATAAGGTCAGTTTAATTTATAACAAGTTAAAAATAAATAACACACTCTTTGTCTGGGACAGTGATAAACAGGCACGTGTAGCACTGGCCCATCCCAGACCGTCGCAACAGACATGACAATCAAGGCGGGAGCCCATGGATTCTATTACATTTTTGAACTTGAACGCAAGAAGTCTTATGAATAAGGTTACGGATTTTGAACATGTTTTGCTGTCACGTGACCCACATATCACTGTCGTCACAGAAACGTGGCTACATGCTGAAGTTATTGACTCGGAAATTATTCCCCCAGATTATAAAATAATACGGAAGGACAGAGACACCCGAGGTGGGGGCGTGGCAATAGTTTTGAAAGAAAACTTGCGCTATAACCGAATGCCAGATATCAGTGGCGTTGAGATTTTGTGGATTCGTGTCAGCATTTTTTCCATATCTCTTATCATTGGTGCGTTTTACAGACCACCTAGCAGTGGCAATGATTTTGTAAAAATAAACGACTATCTATCCGAAAATGTACATGCAAATTCTAGAATTATTTTTGCTGGGGATTTTAATCTGCCTAATATAGATTGGGAAAGCACATGGTCAGCGTGTCATATCTCGCAGGCTTTACTAGAGCTGGCCTTCTTTTATGATATGAATCAAATCGTACGCGCTCCCACAAGATTATCCGAAGAAAAAGACTCTATACTCGATTTAATTTTCCTTACCCAGAATTTATGTGAAAGAGTACAAAGTATTGAGGTGCTTGAGGGCATTTCGGATCATCAAATGGTATTGCTTACTTTTTCCACTAATAATACGCCCTGCGACGCACGAAGTCGCAAAGAATATCTCGACTTCTCCAAGGCCGATGATGTCGCTATTATTGACGCTCTAGCGTTCTCTTTTAGTGACTTCTTCAGTGCTTCCAATACACATGAGATCGATGTCAATTTCTTGTGGCAGTTTTTTGAAAATATTGTCCTTGACTGCATTTCAAAGTTTGTGCCAAAAAAGTGAAGTTTACGAATAAAAAAAATCCGTGGATAAATAGAGAAATTATTCAAATGCGCCGTAGACTCTTTAGACTTCGCAAACGATCGAAAGACGCGAACCTCTTTGACGAATTAAACCACAAGCTTAAGGATACAATTAAAGAAGCCAAGCATCGATTCTTTAATGTAACAATGCCCTCCTTTCTCAAGTCCTCGCCTGAGAAATTTTGGCGCTTTATATCGCCCTCTAAACCAAAAGTAAACGAGTTGAATATTGATAATGAAACCGTGGATGACCCCTATTATATTGCTGATGCTTTCAATAAATATTTCACGTCCGTTTTCAGTTTGGATAATGGTCACAGTCCGGTATTTGATGCAATTCGAGAAGACAGCGATTGTGCTAGGAACTGTTTGCCAGATATAACAATTTCGGAGGAAGGTATTCTAAATTATATCTTGAATATTAACGTTAAAAAGGCAGTTGGGCCGGACGGAATTCCCAATGCTTTCCTGAAAAGGTATGCGGAATGGAGCGCTAAGTACTTGACTGTTATATTCAGAAAGTCGCTAGAAACTTGCACTGTACCTTCAAAATGGAAAATAGCAAAAGTGATTCCCATCTTAAAATCCGGTGACTCAATGGTTGTTTCCAATTATCGACCTATTTCCTTGCTCAGTATTTGTAGTAAAATTTTGGAACATATTGTATTTAAACACATATCGGCATATCTGGAGCAAAATAAATTTTTTACTAAGGCTCAACATGGTTTCCGACAAAAAGTGTCTACCATCACCCAACTGACCGAAACAGTGCACGAGTTCGCGTCGGTAATTAATACTCGAGGACAAACTGACGTTGTATACTTGGACTTTTCAAAAGCGTTCGACCGCGTTCCACATGAGAAGCTACTAACAAAACTGGCGGTTGTCTTAAATAATACTAATATTTTGAGGTGGCTAGAAAGTTATTTGACTATGAGACAACAATTTGTACAATTTGATAGCGCGTGTTCCGGTACTGCTCACGTTACGTCTGGTGTCCCACAAGGATCAGTTCTCGGGCCTTTATTGTTCTTAATATTTGTTAATGATATTGTTTGTGAAATTCCAGTCAAGATAAGATTGTTTGCAGATGATTGTGTTGTTTTTAAGGAAATCAAAAGTCACGGAGACTGTGAAGTATTAAATTCCTCGCTAGAAAGATTGTCTAAATGGTGTGCCGATTGGCAAATGTCGTTGAATTTATCAAAGACTGTTTGTATGTCTATTACTCGCAAGAAAAGTCCTTTACTTTTTAATTATTCTATTGGTAACTATAGCCTTCTTAGAGTTTGCTCATACAAGTATCTGGGTTTGACTATAACATCCGACTTAAGGTGGAACACACATGTTAGTAACATATGTAGTAGAGCAATGAGTAAGTTGGGTTTTCTTCGCAGGTATATGAAGCATGGCTCCAGTGAGACAAAGTTATTATTATATAAAACTCTGGTTAGGCCAATGTTAGAATATGCTAGTGTCATCTGGGATCCCCACACATCATGTTGTATTTCAGAGCTCGAGAGAATTCAGAGATTAGCGGTGCGTTTTGTGTACAATATGTATTCCTCTTATGTGTCCCCCACAAAACTTTGTACTGAGGCGGGCCTGGAAACCCTACAGGAAAGAAGGAGAATGAATCGTCTAAAATTTCTCTACCTTATCGTTAACGACGAGCTTGGAATAGACAAAAATGATTACATTACATTTTTTTGCCCCAGGTCTACTAGGCATTTTCACAGCAGAACAATAAAACCATATAGTTATAAAAATGACGCATTTAAATACTCCTTCTTTCCTCGAACGATTATTGATTGGAATAGTTTGCCACCTGATGTTGTAAATACTACTAGCTTTTTAGATTTTTGTTCCAAGTTATTGCAGCAAGTGCAACCTGTGTGATATTATGTTTCATCCACTCCTGTAACAACCTCGAAAGAGGTTAACAGTATTAATAAAGAAAGAAAGAAGAAAGGCTGCTCCAATGTGAAGTAAATTTGTCAGCACCCACAGTGACACCGCGACATTAGCGCGCACCGTTCTTCGCAAAAACAACCCGCCTCGAATGATGGAGTTAAAGACGAGAAAACAGCGAAGGAAAGTTAAAAGATAATGCAAAAAAAGAAAACAGAAGGGGCATCATGCCACAGTTGAAAAACGAAACAAAACAATAAAATAGTTTCCCCAGGCAGTGTTCAGAGCTCCGGGCGATTGGCGTCCCAGCGACGGGCACCCGAGTGTCGCGGTCCTAGTCGCTTCGCCTCTCCAGTCGTTGTTTCAGCTTTTGCAACCGCGGAACAAACATACAAACGCACAAAGACAGCCGTCCATTTTTCGTTTCTTTTTCTTTTCATTATAAAAATTGCTTAAAGCACAAAAAAAACTAGCTTTTTAGTTTTTTTATAACCCACTCTAATCCGTTTCAGCTTCGGACTGACCGCAGTGGACTGCTAAGAGTCATCGCAGCCAATCGATTGCCGTGAATGTTTCACCTGATTACAGAACCCGTACATCGCTGGGCCTCTCTCAAAGCTCACCTGACACTGTAATGCGTTGACTCCCGTGGCTCGTAACGCTGGACGCGGTCCGTCGATTGCTCTTATTGAATTCTTTCAAAACCGCTACCCTCGTTTCATATTGACAAACTATCATCACACTGCCAGCGTTTCTACCATGAAAAACACTTGAGGTCTACCGTTACTAATTCACCGGCGAAAACTCTCCGGTTCGTGTCTCTTTTCATAAAATATTTCATCAAAATTTTACCGTTCGTCATAAACTAATTACTCCACATTTCTACAAATTGCGCATTGATCATGGCCATAAGGTTGGTATTCCAAATTTTACAATTTTGTTGTTTCATTATTCGTTTATGCTTCAAACATCGATAAGTTATTTGGCTGAAGAACATATAACAATAGGGGATTATTAGCTGATAAAGGTTTTTCAGAACGATTCAGCGATAGGGAAGTAGCGCGGCAGTATTAGGAGGACAGATTGCTTTCCTTACGAGGTCTACCAAGATGTATGTGAACCGCACGCACATAAATGTTCAGGTACTCTTTTGAACCGATGTAGAAGGAAAAGCTAAATAAAATGACGCGATACTACAACTAGCTTTATGTGCGTTCTTTTGTTTCTTTCTTCTAGATTGTTTCAAACGATCAGTTGAAGCTAATAGGTCGGAGTCTAAGGTTCACAGACGACACAGTAAAGTTATATTTTGATTTCCATTAGAATAAATACAACAAAGGTCAAATAATATGTATAGCCTGTCGTTAAGACGACGTGGGTGGGAAAGTTCAATCGTATACAGTTTTTCGAGAAGAAATATGTCAAAACACTTATTTTAAAATAATTGAAGAAACTTAGAAGAAATTTGGAACTCACGCGAACCTCCACCCGAACAAAATATTAAAACATAGCTTGCATTTAGAGTTACGCACAAATGTTTCATGTCACCGCCAAGGCTTAACCGATAGCATACGTTGGCACAAAAAAAATAGGTTGTGTATGTTTATAGAGCCTGAACATAGTCTGCATCAACGGGCGACTTGTCTCTCAAATGTCGATGATAAATTTAGCCAGTGCAGTACAACCGCTAGCCTGGGGTCTTTAACGAGCACCGCGCAGTAGTGATACACGACCGCACGCAGGTACGATGCTCATCCAGATTGAAACGGGCAGGAGTGGAGATTGAGCCCGTGATCCCTGGGTACTGCTGCGCGAGCTTTCGCTCCACGTGCTCCCAGCTGGTATGCGCTATAGCCACTCGGCCACCGATCCCTTTTTTTATATCTTTAATGCATGGAAAAACACAATCAAAACAAATCAATACACAATCACTTCATATTAATACTTCATGTCGACTCGATTGGCTCGCAATGCCCAGTTCTCACTCCTTGTTGCACGACACATTCAAGCTACTTACATGTACGTATGTAAGGTATGCGAGTCGCGAAGTAACAAACTACACAGACGGGCATGAAGTACCAAACAAACTTCGCGCTTCAAATTAGAGTATTAACATGGTCGGAAATTTATAATACCGCTCACTCGAAAACGATAAACTGACATGTTAACGTATGTTTAAAAGTGTGGTAGACCTAGGCATGCGTCAAAGAGACTGAACCATTCTGGTACCGATGGGCGTGCCTCGTATACGCTCCTTACTTTGGCAACTTCTTCAATAAAGATAGATCTTGTCGTACGTGGTGGTTCAGCATTTCTGTCTATCATGCGGCACTTCCACAGGCTATGCAGGCCTAGTAGCATGAATAAATCGTATGGCACAAGTTCGTGTGTTTCGACAGGAAGAAATCGTATACTATGTTCCGTAAAATCAATATCCTTTTTCAGCGTTCGTTGAAGAACATCCCAAAAAAGATTGCGTCATTGCAGTAAATGAAACAATGTTCGATGGTCTCAGGCTTGTTACATAGTCGACAGTTGATGGACCATGGAACAAAAAATCCCTTTTCCTGAAGCCACCACTTGACAGGTAGTGTTGAGGTATGCAATTTAAAGAAAAATGTCTTTGCACTGGGAGATACACACATCTTTTTAACGCGTTTCAAAACATCCTGTCCTGGACTGTCACTAAACATTGATCTATAAATTGGAAGAGGAAAAAATTCTTCAACCAACGCATGAGACAAACATTTTCTTGAAACACTAAATAAATATTCCAACGAAAACCGAGCTTTCAGAAAGAACAATGCGTCGACAACCTCTTTCCAAAAACCCGTAAGCCTGTACTGGTTTACGTTCGTAGTTGTAACTATGATAAATGGCAAATGTGATGCCAGCTTCGTTTGGACAAGTGAGAGTAGGAACGGGTGTGTCATACTCCTAAAGAAAAACAGCCTGGAGACCAGTTGGCGAACAAACAGATGAGCAAGGCCCAATCCTCCAGACTCCAGAGGTAGGAATAAGTTATCCCGCCTCATCCGTTCCCAAGAGGAACTCCAAATGAAGGTGGCAAACAAACGATGGAATGCTTGGATTCGTGGGCGGGCACAGTGTAGTACTTGCAGGACGTACATAAGTTTTGATGCGAGAAAAATATTGCAGACTGCGGCCTTGGAGAAGACGGAAAGATCTCGTACTCGCCAGGCGTCAATTTTTCGTTTGATAGTTGTTGCAACTGACATCCAGTATGGCCCACTATTCCTAGTTTGATCGAGTGGTACGCCAAGATATTTGATTTCTGGCTGATTCCATTGGATTCCTGCAAATTTGGATGGCGTTGTTCCCCACATGCCCAACCAAAATCCATTCGACTTGTCGTTATTAACAGATGCGCCTGTCAACGCACAAAAATTATGCGTTACCCGGAGTGCTTCTTCTACACTTTCCTTGTCAGAGCAAAAAAATGCGACGTCATCGGCATAAGCCAACAACTTCACCTCAGTGGAATTGATGATGTACCCTCGAACATTAAGGTTTCTAATTATACTAAGGCACAATGGTTCGAGATATAAAGCAAACAGAAGAGGAGATAGAGGACATCCTTGCCTCACTGAAGATTTCACAGCGATTGGGGCTGAAAGAGTGTTATTAACAATGATTTTGGTAGAGCAATTTCTGTAGCATAACTGAACGCCTGAAAGGACAGTGTCTCCAATATTGACATGGGAAAGAATTTGGAACAAAAAAGAGTGACTGACCCGATCAAAGGCTTTTGAAAGATCAATTTGTACCAATGCAACTTGATCGTAACTATCCGTCGCACACTCCAGAACTGATCTGGCGACGTGTACGTTGGTTTGAATTGTTCTTTCTCTGATTCCGCACGTCTGGTGTTCTCCAATTAGAGAATGAGTTACCATGTGAAGTCTTTCTGTGAGTATTTTTGCAAAAATCTTGTAGTCTACATTACACAAGGATATTGGTCTGTAGCTCCCAGTCTTTTTCAGCACTTCTTCATCTGTACTTTTAGGTATTAAGACCGTATGACCTTGATAGAAAGTGGGTGGAAGTATTTTTCTTGGTATCCTACGTGGAAGACATCTAGCAGCACAGGAGCTAATAGGTCAGTAAATTTCTTATAGAATTCTGCGCTGAGTCCGTCGGGACCAGGTGTCTTATTCATGGGAAGTGAGTTTATGGCATATCGGACTTCTTCAACGGTTAACGCTCCATCTATCAAAGCTTTTTCTTCTTCTGAAAGGACTGGTAAGTTGGACAGTAATTCCTTCACACCTTTTGTATCCCCATCTGGTATCACTTTGCCAAAAGGTTCGTGTAGTGGTCTTGGAAGACTTTTAGAATCTCAGGTGTATCGTACACAGTGGTGCCTTCGTTATC
>JAZHYW010067522.1:0-48973 GCA_037355805.1 Ixodes ricinus | reverse complement strand
CAGGAAATAATTATCATAGGAGACATGAATGCCCATTTAGAAGAGTTTGATGGATTCACAGATACAACCGGAAAGTTGCTAGAAGATTTCTGTGATGCCCTTGACCTAGTGTTAGTGAATGCTCAAGTAAAATGCGACGGCAAAATAACGTGGGAACGAAACAACTCGCACTCAACTATAGACTACTGCCTCATGTCCCACAAACTGTATGACAGGTTAGGAAGTATGGAAATAGACGAGGAAGGAACAAAAAGCTTAGGGAGTGACCACAAACGAATTAAGGTTAAATTTGGCGCATCCAAACCAGAACAACAAGCCCAGGAACGAGCGGGTAAACCTAAACTGAGTGAAGCTCAAATACAAAAAGTATCGAAAAGCATTGAGAACATAGTATCGAAACAACCAGAAAGGGAATGGGCATATGAGGATCTAATAGGAATCTTTAAAAGAGAATTAGAGAAGCATCGAATTAAACAAAGAGGACAGCAAAAACGAAGACACAAACCAAAAAGCTGGTGGGATAAGGAGGTCAAAGCAGCCATTTTGCAGCGCCAAGAGGCATCTAGGGAGCATAGGTGGGCGAAGAAAAGGGGAGCCTTGCCAACTGAGGTAGAATCAAAATGGGAAAACTTCCAAGAGCGAAAAAGGGAGGCATCAGCTTTAATACAGACCAAAATTGGGAGTGCAGGAGTGCAGTGGATGATGGAAATAAATAAAAAAGATAGGAATGCAGCGAAAAGGTTTTGGGAACATATTAAAGCGCAAGGGAGAAAGACAGATGGTTTCCAACACGTGCTAACCACACAGGAAGGGAGAAGAGTGGAGGGGAAGAGGCACGGGAATATATTAGGCAGACAATCGAAGGGGCTTTCTCCCAGCTTGAGCAGAGGGGACGGTGGATAGCACTGACAGCAGCAGAGTAGAGGAGGAGCAGAATTATGTAACAATGGAGACGACCGCAAGGGAATGGGATAAGGCAGAAAGTAAGGTTCCAGCAGGTACAGCGACAGGCCCAGACGACATACCCATGGAACTCATTAGGACACTAGGAAAAACAAGCAAATTGAAGTTACGACATATGATAAATCAAATAATTATGGGAGGAGAGGTGCCTAGGGATTGGAAACTGAGTAAAATGAGACTAATATATAAAGGCCGAGGAAACAAAGACAACATTAAGTCGTATCGCCCAATAACGGTAACTTCAGTTCTATACAGATTAGCTATGCAGATAGTAAAGCGGAGAATGGAGGAATGGGTAGAAGAAAATCAAATACTGGGTGAGCTCCAAAATGGATTCCGAAGAGATAGAAGACTGGAAGATAACTTATTCGTCACCACACAATGTATAGAAATAGCAATGAAGAACCAGACTCCTTTGTGGTTAGCTTATTTGGACATCAAGGGAGCGTACGATAATGTGAGCCAGGAAAAACTGTGGAGTCAGCTGAGGGAATATAACTTAGATGCATATTTGGTTGGGTTTCTTCAGCAGGTGTATACAGACAATAAGGTAATTATAGCATGGGAGGCAGAAACTACACAACCCGCAGCGATAAAAAGAGGGCTCAGGCAGGGCTGTCCACTGTCACCTCTGCTTTTCATGATATATCTCAGGGAAATGGAAAAGAAATTAGAGCAGAGCAACTTAGGTTTTGATGTGAGTTATATGGAAGGAGGGAGAAATGTAGTACAGGTAATACCAGGACTGATGTATGCCGATGACATAGTACTTATGGCAGATAACCAGGATACGTTACAGGAACTAGCTGGAATATGTGGAGAGGAAGGGGACACATTGGGCATGAGTTTTAGTAGAGAAAAGTCTGGAGTAATGGTGTTTAACGACGAAAAGAGGGAACCCCTGAGGATACAAAACATCGAAATAGACCAAGTAGGAAAATACAAATATCTGGGAGTCTGGCTCAATGAGGGAACGAAATATCTAGAGGAACATGAGGAGAATATAATTAGAAAAGGGAAAAGAAATTCATCAATTATGAAGCTGAAGGCGCTATGGAACTATAATAGATATGAAGTAGTCAGAGGTATATGGAAAGGAGTGATGGTGCCAGGGCTGTCTTTTGGCAATGCAGTGCTGTGCATGAAATCAGAGGTTCAATCAGGATTAGAAATTCGACAAAGAAGCGTAGGCAGGTTGGCACTGGGAGCACATGGAAAAACACCAAATGAGGGAGTACAGGGGGACATGGGATGGTCGTCTTTTGAGAGCAGGGAGGCAGTTAGTAAGTTGAAATTTGAACAAAGGTTGACCGAAATGGATGATACGCGGTGGGCACGGAAGGTATTCAAGTATTTATACATGAAAAGTTTAAACACAAAATGGACAAACCGAACCCGAAAGCTTACATTTAAATACCTACACACTGGTGATGGGGCTGAACAGACTACTATCAGTGAAAAAGGGGGTGAAAGAGGCAGAGAGGAAAATGTGGGAGGAAAGAATGCAGGATAAATCAGCTCTAACAGTGTACAGGTCACGAAAGCAGGACATAAGAAAGGAAAATGTGTTTGACAATTCAATAGGAAGTTCTTTGCTGTTCGAGGCGAGAACGGGGGCTTTGAGGACGAGGACGTATAGGGCTAAATTTCAGGAGATAGACACATTATGTGCTGCCTGCCATAATGAGAGTGAGACACTTGAGCACTTGGTATTAAAGTGCACGGGGCTTCGTCCTGCACTCCCTGAAGGGGTAACAGATCTGGCCGGGGCCCTGGGGTTTGCTGGCGACGATGGAGGGACGGAGGAGAAGAGGATTACAGTCACAAAGAGGCGATTAGAAGATTGGTGGAAATTATCTAGGGAAAATTGAATGATGCAGAACTAACTAGCACAGCTGGGGACAGGCGGGACAGAGGAAAATTGGGACTCCCTCCCGCGTGGCTCCGGCCCAAAGTCTCAACCCTGTCTCCCAGTGGGTCCGGTGCTGGGGTAACGCTGACAAGGTTTGACCAGAGGAAAATTGGCGACTCCCTCGCCGGGGGAAAAGGCGGGAGGTGATGTTTTTAGTTTTTTTGCCCGATCCCCCAAAGGTCATCCTGGTGATATCCCACACTACCTGGTGATAGTTAGGGGTAGAAAATTGGCTTAGAAGGGCGCGAGAAATCAAATGTTTGTCTTTCTTAGACTTAGGCTAGGTGGCGCAAGCTACCACCCGCTACAAAGGGTATAGCCAGTAACATCCATCCATCCATCCATGAAAACCGGAGACGACGGACGAAAAAGGGGACAACACACAAACGTCTCAATTTTAATTTGATTGAGACGTTTGTGTGTTTGTCCCCTTTTCGTCCGTCGTTCCAGGTTTTCAAAAATGTGTAACATCAACCAGCTCGCCTGCCTACTTACTTTATCTTCAAACATTGAGGCACTCTAATCCGTGGTAGGGCAGGTAGGGTGTGTATGAAGGCACTCTACTCCGTGGTAAAGGGGTAAAGCCCCTCTATCCCGGGAAAAGTGGTGCCATTCATTGTTGTAGAAATGCTCGAGACACGTGCCGCGCGCTCACTTCTGGGAAGATCATGGCGTCTGAAATCTAGCACAGTGCTGCGCTGTGTCGCCATGATCTTCCCAAGTGCTGCGCGTGCCTCGTGCACCGACGCACATTTCGCTACTTTTAAAACATGGAGGGGCTTTAATCCGTGGGATCCGTGGCGGCTCTGATCCGTGGTAATCCGTGGCTCCGTGACTGATCTGTGACTAGGGGTGTCGCGAACCGGTCGAGGTTCGAGTTCGACCAGGTTCGACTTTTTCTATCTTGTGAAAAGTTCTACAAAGGTTCGACTCACGTTCGACTGCTATGCGCATGCGCGACATGCTGGCCAGTTGGCTTCGGATTGGATGACGATAGCTAAGGCATGAATTAAGGACAGCACTGATTGGTTATTTCAGTTAATACAGTACAAAAAAAAAGTTATTAACTTCTTCAGTGATTAGAATTAGTTTTTTTTTTTTAATTGCAACAGTTCATAAAATTAAAATAACCTTTGCATGAAAAAAAAATTATTTTGTCTAACCGAACTTTTAGGTCCAACTTTCGGGAGTTCGACTCGTTCGAACCGGTGCAATGAACCTTAGAACTTTAACCGGATTCGACCGGTTCGACTTTGTGGACAGTGTCCAGATTCAACCGGCACCGATTCGATGTTAGGGGCGCGTGGCAAATGACGTCATGGATGTCAACATAACGACACTGCTTATTTCGACATCTAGGACGTGATAATTATATTTAGTGTGATTTTTTATAAAATTGGGGTTGTGTGGGTATTTAGACAGCGTTTAGTTGGTCAGCCATTTAAAAGTTGGGACGAGTCACTCGTAGATGAGCAATTTAGCCAGTGAACTGCAACCGCTAGCCTGGGGTCTTCAAGATGCACCAGGTAGTAGTGGTACACGATCGCATGTTGGTATGATGCTCATTCAGATCGAAACAGGCAGGGATGGGGATTGAGTCGAGGATCCTTGGGTTCTGCAGCACGAGCTTTCGCTCCACGTGCTCCGAGCTGGTGTGTGCTAGCCCACTCGGCTACCTGTTTGACACTCTGCTACTGGCACTACTCCAGATTCGCCTGCGCCACCGCCGCAGCGAGGATCTTTCTCCCGCCTCTTGTCAAATGTGACACATAGACTTCACACATAAGTATCTGAGAATGCATTGAGTATATCTAATATAATTTAATTTCTACAAATTGAAAGTCCATGTAAAGAAACTTAACAAAATATTTCGCTCAATTTATATAGTAACGTGACTTCTTTTAAATACCCAATCAGAATTCTGGGTCTACCGAACACTGGTCGTTGCGTCGATTGGGTCGACGCAGGCAGTTTCATTGCAAAAATGTAGCGCTGGCGGTCTGAACCAGATGCCAAAATTTCAGAACTAACCGGCATCTCATTAAAAAGGTATATGCAATTTTTTAAAAATTTTGATGGAAAAATGGGGCTCATTTTTGCTGTTTTTGAAAAGTGGCGCCAATCAGCTCCATTTATTGGAAAATAGAGATATCCGTCGGTTGCCATTTTCGTAATAAAAATTTCAGGAAATCGGTTATAACTTTTGAATGAGAGAACTGTTCTGAAACCCTGGCATTTGGTTTGGACCGCTAGCGCTACATGTGGGCGGAAAATGAGCGTTCAACGAAATGTAATTTATTTTTGCAGTGAACAAAAAAAAAAAAAGCATTCAAGGGGGGGGTACATTCTGTACAACGGTAAACATCGGTTAGAACAAATAGCTCATGTACATACTGAAAGTCTTTTATTGCTTTCTAAACATACTGCAACTGTTTACAATATGGAAACATGTCCCATCAGGTCTAAATCATTGGAAAAATCCCACACATACATGGTGAAAGAAAACAAAATTGACACTACATTTACCAGAGCTGGCCAAGGTTACCCAAAATCAACCCTGGACGAGCAGTAAATGCACTTGATTTGCCTATGTTTGATCTCAAGCCATGTGCTCCTATCCCATGCACAGAGTTCCTCGATAGGTAACTATAGTACTTAGTTTCACCTACGTCCAGATGCAGCCAACACTATGAGCTGATGCGACCAATCAAATATAGTCAAAGCTGCTTTTGTATGTGTTCTGTTATCGTTAAACCAATAACGCATTAGGAAGGCCCAGTGACTTGCGCTTCAGAAATTGTTTTATTGGGCCCATCAACTCGTAGCGCCGGCTGCATGTGGACAAACAAAATATAAGAAGAATGTGGCACTAGCACTCAAGATATCCATCACAGAAGAGAATTTTTAGCCAGGTGAAGTTGCGAGTGCAACTTCAAAAGTTGCGATGTCATACTTTGGGGATTGACTGAGCACTTTAGAACACCACAAAAACCAACTTGTGTGGCTGTTGCTTATTATGTTGGTATATTAGGCAATACTGCCCAAACTCGGTCAGTAACTATAATTAGAAATAAATAAATTGGGTAGTATGACCCTCTAAAGCAGCTTATCTCAACAATCCACCCTTTCATTTCCTGTAAAAGTGGATTTACCCTGAATCCACTATATCAAGTGCGTCAAAGGCACTTGCTGTGTAAGCTGCACACCTTGATGTAACCTTGTGCTCACAAGCACAAATATATACATACCTATCTTGCTCTTTTTTTGTGTGTGTGTTTTTTTTTTGGGGGGGGGGGGTGAGTAGTATGACGGCCATTTTGATAATAAGTAGTCTACATGATGTCTAAAGTACCTCTAGAAATCCAGATAAAAAATATCAACTAATCTTTGTTTTAAGATGATGCTTTCGTAAAAAGATAGTGCACTAACTGGAAGCAGTCAAAGCTACGGACACATGCTAACGAGAGCTTAATCTTAAAATCACTGTAAACGAAGCTTAATAGCAACCATTTTGACAGCTACAGTAGTGTCCTAGGACACGTTTGTACAAACATACAACCACAAAAAGAATTATACATAAAAGCAGCTTTTGTGTGAAAGAAAAAAAAAGGAAGAAAACAACACTGACCACTGCCAGAGCTGTAAAAATAAAGTTAAGTAGAGACAAAGTAGAGGAAACCTACAAAGTCACCAGAATGTAATACATAATTTGTAAATACTGTATTGCATAAAAGGCAAGAGCAGTTGTGCCATATTATTAATACAAATGCTAGCACCAGATTATCCTGTAGCATGAGAACCATATCAGCCCAAGAATGTATCTCGACAATATAAAGCTTCATGGATGCACAGAAGTTTCAACACCAGAGCTGCATTTGAAGCTAGCACACATTGGTGCTTTCTTTTAGCCTGTATAAAAATAAAGCAGATCACAATATGCAGGCTATCACAAAATGCATTCATTGCACTGTTAACACTTCAGCCAGGCCCATCATCCCGAAATTCAGACAATGACAAGTTCTTGCTGTGGCAGCAGGCAGTAACTTTCAGACCCCTAGAATATATCCGAAGGAAGCAGGAGTTACCTAGCCATTACAACACAAAGACCCAAATCAATTCACAAAAACCACGACAAAAAAAAAAAAAAAAGGACCACCAAAAAATGGGCATTACTCTTAAAACACATACAGTTGAACCTCGATTTAACGAAGTCACCGGGACCCGCTAAATATTTCGGGAACTTCGTAAAATCGAGGAGGGAAGGCCTCGCGCATAGGCTGCGCAGGGAATCCGAATTTCTGCGTTAAATTGGGAAATTCGTAAAATCGGGTTTCATTAAATCGAGGTTCAACTGCAGTCACATCAGCAAACATCACATCATTTCATTACCTGAATGATAGATATAATCTATGTACACTAAAAGCTATTCCCTAGCATAAAATGTGGGACATAACAGAATACTGTACATCATTGATAACGATATGTAGTGAAACTCTCATAAAAGTCCTTCAAACATATAAACATCCCACTGTACATAAGTAAATATCTTTCCCCAAAGGTATATGTAATAAAATTCCTTGAGTATTTTCAAATAAAATAAGAAAAAAAGGCAGAAGTAAAATAAAAATTAGTAGGGGAAGAGAATAATGCACGAAAGGGCAACTCCACTAAACATCTGCATAGAAGAGTTTTACCTAGTGCCTGCATCGAAATGCCTTTGGCGTCCAGTCAACAGAACCTAGAGAAGTTAGTGGCTGGTCCACGGCAGAGCCAACACAAAAATGTTGATGCCTCCAGTTGTGGGAGCCAATTTTATTTTTATTTAATTTGTTAACTCCTAACATCCACAAGATGTGCAGCTAAAGACAAAGTTTGCAAACCAGCGAGCTGGTTTAAGTCATACATATTTGAAATATGAGATGACAAACGAAAAAAGGGGGTGGTACAAACTTTTTAAGATATTTTGTGTGGTCCATCATCTCCGGTTTCAAATATGTGCGACAAGACATGCAGTGGTAAATTTTGTGAAGCATGTGGCAGCTCTATTGGCCCACCAAGACATTTATACTTGTTTGTAAACAGGGACTTGAACCGTAACCCGAACCGGTTAGGAGAAATTTTTTCAGGTTGAACCTGAACCTCAACCATTAAAAATTATCCGATAATATATTTAATCAGTTCCGCACATTTTAACAAATGGGTAGTTTTATTTGGATTCAAGCAACAGGGTACATTAGTTTTTTTTTTGCATATCCCGATTTGCTGCGGCATATACTTACGAAAATCAATGCTTCATTTGAAAGTTCAGACATGTGTAGTTTTAAATAAATATAATTCCAAAGGAGCAGGGAAGGACGGCAGGTTTTTGATGATTGTCGTCGATGACATTTGAGTCGTGCTCAATGACAATCACGACAAATCACCAAAACTCTTTTAAGGTAATTTATGTGTAATCTCATCAAACGAGCTTCTAACTACTGTTAATTACTTATAACCTATACTCGTTCTCACCCCAAGAAAAAAAGCAAGTTTCGTGCATTGTTCATACGCGGCGTGAAGTAGTTATCCCGAGATTTGGTTGTTGGAGGAAAAAGGGATGCTTTTGGCTTTTGAAACGTGTAGGTCTTAATAAAATAACATATATCTAATCTAAAATTCAGCTATGTATATCTTAATTTTCTACATAAAGGGGAAAATTAGTAATGCTCACGAGAAGCTGGGCAATACAAAGATTCTTGAGGTGAAAACGAATATAAAACTTTGCCCAAAATGTCAGTTTTTTGTGTGTGTTTTTTCAAGCATTTTTTGAGTAATACAAATTGATGCCATGTAACTTGCAAGACACGTCATTGCATTCTAAACAATATAAACTGTAGGTTTGTGATGTTTGTTTGTATTATTATTTTTTTGAAAATATAAAAGATGATACGTTTTTTAGATTTTCTACAAGCTCAACCCGCTTTTAAAAAAGTCGTGTTTTTTTATGGCCTCGCTATATTTTTGTGTCATTCTTTTGGTCCACACATAGTTGGCAAGTAATAAATGCTTAGTATAGGAGGGCCAGGCCTCTAATTATGCTATACTGTGGGAACTGCTGTCTTGGCCAAGCTTGAATAAAGGCTGGATCGCCATTTTCTTATGTTACAAAGCTTACGTGCGCTTACGGCGAGGTAGGACCGGAAGTCACCGGTACGCCTGTGCTTCATATTCTGGGTGCCAAGCTACTCATTTAACTGGTTGCATGCCAAGATACGAAGCATAAATGTGCCGGTGAGCTGCGATCGTATCTTGATGTAAGCTTACATAAGCCTCGTAACGTAAGGAAAAGGTGCTGTGTGAACCAGCCTTGAATGAGGAGGGTTATTAACATTTTTAAAAAATTCCAGTAAATAGCACGCAAAAAAAAAAAAGAGCGAAATCCGCCTTCCCTCTTATAGTTCTGATGCCTCTTGTCTGTAGACAATGTAGCATGAAGTAGAACACCAAGAGTGACATCAATCTTGATATCAGCAACACTGTAACATTCATTTGCTAGCTTTCTTTTCGAACCAAAATAACTAAACAAAAATGGTTTCAAGGAACGCTTAACCAGCAACCAAAATATAAAAACCGAAACCAGAAATAACTGATCGAAAACAGATTCCATATATATAACGGTAACCGAACCATTATTATGTTTGGTTTGAGTCTCTGTTTGTAAACAATAGGAGGGCATGTCACCTGTCTGCTAGTTCTGGTTAAGTATCATGCTTCAAAGCAAAAATATATAAAAGTAGTCTATTTAAAATAAATAAATATGGGGAACAAAGCATAAATGTATATTGTACAACGATCATGTAAAACTTCAACATTAAAAAAAAATGAAGTTGCCCTCTAAAGAGCAAGTGAACTACAAGAAAGAAATTCAAATCTTTTGTTAGAAATAGTACATGAGACGTGTTATCACTGAATGCCTTATTTCTAGGAAGCTCGTGAAATCACTGTTTGCAGGGACCTCGCATTCAGTTGAAAGATTAATTACATTTTTCACATACATAGCACAGTCCAAAAATAGATGCTAGCAGAAGTGCTGCTATCACAACTATCACCGTTTCTTTGGTACACCCTTTAGGCACTGACCCAATTTCCTAGGAACAATAAGATACACTTTTCCTTAAAAGCCTATCAATACACAGATACCATAGTCCCTATCAATACACACACACACCATAGTTACAACAGCAAAAAACTAAAAACTGATGTTGGCCTCTTGACTGCCCCTGGAAGTAGGGGTAAATTTATATATGCATCTATGCACAGCTTCACAATAAATTACACATATAGAATATGCTTTAGCATATTTAAAATACAACAGCATCATAACTGCACATTCTCCCATGCTTGTTTCAGAGGAGGAATTTAATATAGCATTTCAGAGTAACTCATGGGTTGTGAGATTCCACTGTCCAACATTTCAGAGTCACTCCTAGGGAAATTTCTGGTCAACTCTGGCACTTTCAAACAACGAAAATAAATCGCACATTACTTTTTTGGAAAAGGGAATATGATTCAAACCAACCAGAGACAGTTTCTTTCATGTTGGTAGTGACAACACAAATTCTACAGAGATAACAAGTGTAACATATTGTTACACTTTTCCATTTCCTGAATAATGTGAAAATAAAGCATTACTTTTAATAACCATTTTATGTAAGAAACAATTACTATTACAACAATAAAGAACTCCTAACATCATCAGACAAAATGTGAAGTACCTATAAATACAGGGGAATTAGGTGATTGAAAACTTGTATAAAGAATGCTCATGATAGAAAATAAACTTTAGACATAGAAAGTGCAAAAAGGTACAATCCTAGAGTCTTAGCATCTGTGGCCGTAAGCGGTCTCTCCAATCCAGAGCAAATCTTCCATCCAGAGCAAATATATATATTATGATTGCTCTGCTGATAAGTACCCAAAGTAGTGGCACCACACTTTAAAAAGTACACACGTACTAGGAACCAGAATAAAATGGTTCAAAATAGTTATGAGAAAAAATAGATTTGCTCCATAGCCTATTCTCCCAAACCGTTACATGCAAATTTTAAATAACTGCAACTGACACTGAACTGGTCAGAAAGTGTAGGTTGGAATAGGAAGCACTAATGACAACTAAACCTACAGACTACACACTAGATGTCACTCCCAGGTTGACAAGATATATGACAAGTCATTCAACCTGCTGAAAACGGAAAACTGGAAAAGTTGGACAAAGGCACACTAATAATCCCTATGAAACACTATGACATGGAGCCTTAAGGGGTGTCCAAACAGGATGCTTCAGAACGCGTGAGGAGACACTTATCCACCGTATGAAGTGAAAGTAAGTTGAAGTCCAGCAGTCCGTCTTGTTTGGACATTCACAGGCAAACATTACGGTTTTCCTCCTCACCTCGTCTACTTTTCTGTCACCTCGGTGCTGGTCAGACCTGACATCACATACCACCTGCCAACGGTGTGCCTGTTGCCTGTCCATCTGTTCTTCCACGCCCTCATATCCTTCCCTTTCCCCTTTTTTGGACTTGGAACAGCAGCAGAGACCTTGAGTGATTACTGAGTCAACAGAGCGTGTGAGCGGCTGTCCGGACCCACGTGATGAGCATGCTCTAGGCCTCCGTGGAGGACAGAGGCGGAGGGAAGTATTCCCCCGGCAAAACAAGACAGATGGAAGCAGATCGTCGCACTTCATATGGTAGAGAAATGTCGCTTCACGCGTGCTTGAAGTGTCCTGTTTGGACAGCCCGTTAGAGGGACTGCAAGAAACATGCTTCCCATTCTATGACTGGCTGCCTGAGAGAAAGGAAGAACTGCAGTGTTCTTCCAAATAACAACTGGAATAATTTGGTAGACCCAACAGCTCACATGCACTACAAGGACGGACTCTACCTATACAACATGCAAACCTGTCCCACAACACAGCAAATTGCTGTAGAGGTTACTTTAAGATCACAAGAAATGGAACTGCAACATTCATAAAAGTCGGCAAAACAGAAATGTTAACATCTGCAGTCCCTGCAGCGCTCAAACAACAACCAACTGGGCATCGAAAAATGACAAACATGTTGCATAAAGGGGTAAAGAATAATTTGTTGCTTTACCCATGACACACAAACTGAGGGGAGGGGGGCTCAAAATAAGAAAATGAAAAAGAAAGAGGCTAAAAATAATTAGATCAGCCAGTTGGCCCCCACTCATTTTCTTCGGCGTCCCCAGCTGCCACGAGCAAGCTGCACATGAATAGGGACTAGGTTTGGTTTCACGTGACACTCACAAGCCCATCGTTTTCAGGACTTGCCAAAAAGTTGATGCACAAATGGGCTATTGCAAGCTTTAGCCCAAGGCCTCGGAGAGATCAGAGTAAGCGGGTGAAATTCACACAAAAACCCTGCTGTTACGGGTGTGGGCGAAGACCGTTTCGCTCCAGCCGTTCCTTGCGTCGAAGCCTTGGAGGATCAGTGACCAAGAGCCCCGCCAAGTCACCCGGGTGCAGAAGACTATAGAGGATGAGGGCCCCTGAATGGACAGCACTCGGTCCTGGTGCTTCATGTCGTCAAATAGGTCCCAGTACATCGAGTGCTCCCAGATATGCTTGGTGAAGCATACCTTGCTCTTGTAAAGTTTGCCTGAAAACAGCAAGTGAGCAACACATCTATTAGATGACTGCATAGAAGACCAGATTTCAATGGGCGTCAAAAATGGAGTCGCATTTCACACTCGGATAAAAGAAATTAATGTTTTATTGCCCTTCACTTTGAAACATCGGTAATATTTTTCTACGCGTAATATATGCCCACGAAGTTAGTTCCCGTAATTAATACTATTTTCATTAAATTCAGCACGGCAAATACTATGAAATAAAAAAAATAAAAAAACTTTGCTACTTGTTTTATTTCGACTCACAAATGCACCTCATCGGGTGCAAAGAAACTAATTTGAAACCGTTTGCTGTCCTCCACAACATTTATAATGTCTTGTAGGGGCTTCACTCAATGAAAGTGAGAAGCTGTCAGTGCGATCTAGGACATGTCAGAGTTACTTGCTAAACCCAAGAGCAAGGGGACAAGGATCTAATTTGACAGCCGTCGTCGGCAAACGAATTTTGCTTCGCAAAGGGCAGTCTGAACAATACAGTTCAAAAAGATACTCACCGCAAATACTACAATTAATGCCTCCCACTGACTGGTTACACGTATCCTCCTTTAGCATTGTCACAATTCCTTGCAGGTTGAGGCTTCTGTCAACAACAGTCCCGTCACTGGAAAACTTCGATCGTTGCGAGTCGTGCTTCAGGCGCCTCGACCTTAGTTCTTGGTCCTGCTGAAGCATCGTTGTCCTCATATCAACGTGAACTCACATCTGTCATCCGCAAAGACGCGCAGGCGAATTCTTTTCCTAGTGTCGCACCGTTTGCGTTTACACCAACGGCCTCTGCCTAGCAGGGGGTAAAGGGGTAAAGGCAGTAAACTGGCAGTAAAGGTGGGTGAGGAGGAGTGGCAGATCCCGTGCGCCGACATCTAGCGTCCCGAGTGAAAGATCGCGAAAGAGAACGACAGAACACGAGAGAAAGAAACCAATGTTGCCAGCTGAAGGACGACAGTCGCAATGGTAATCGCGAAGACTGAAAACTCTGAGCAAAATAGACAGTGATAATTTAACGTTGTAAACTCTGAGCTATTCTAACGCTTATAAAAGAAGTATACTCATTACGCTGGATTACCTTCCCTTCTGTCGAAATTTCGGAAATCTGGTAGTTGCGCGGTTTCGTATTCCTGGGACGCGGCCAGCGCAGCCAGCGAGGCGCATCACGTGATCTTACGTCACCGGTTTTCGAGGTCCGCCGGCGGACCGCCGGCGGCCCGCGCTTCTGAGAAATGCCAAGCGACTTTTCTCGCCGGATTTTGGCGGCGGACCGCGGCGTTTTTAGTATAATTGAAGCGCTCAGTCTGGCAACAAGCTGGCTGTTGACCGCCAACTGTTGAAGACGAAGAAGACGAACCTTTTGTTGTGCGACGAAAAGAGTTGACTATGCAGATCAAGATCTTTCCTGCACATCCAGGGCTTCATCCAGCATGCCCTTTTCGGTTCACTGAAGTCCTCCTCGTCCTCAATAGTCAACGCCAGGGCCACTGCGGCCAAACGTCTCTTTCGTTCAACCTCATCTTGGCTCCTTACAAATAGCCTCAAAGCAGCTCGCTGCATGCATTTGGTGGAGCTGTGAGGTCGAGGGTTAGACCGGCCCGTTCGCTCTGTCGTCTGCTCTTTTGGTCCGCCGTGTGGATGCTCATTGCAGCCGGGCGGCCCGCTGGCCGCGCATCACGTGATCAATCGGTCCGCGGCCCGGTCCGTCGTGTGGATACCAGGGTGTCGAACCGGAACCGAACCGAACCGAAAACCGGAACAGAACCGTTATTTTTAGCCGAACCGGAACTGAGAACCGAAATCTTCGCGATCAACGAACCGAACCGAATAAATATAACGGTAACCGGTTCAAGGTAATTTTTTTAATTTTTTTTTTGTATCACAAAATGAACATATGGGAATAAAAAATTGGCTGCTGTATTTCTATCTGTTGATCAAATCGTCATATACAGAATTGCAATGTATGGTAAATTGTGGGTCTTCATGGCGCTTTTGTATTGGCACTATGATTAACCGTTGTCACGTGACGTCATGGTGCCAATACATGTTGTCAAGTAATGTCACATGACCTCGTGACGTCACGTGACTCACCGCGTCAACTCGATTTAATTTGAGGAAGTCACTAGATGTATTAACCTTGTTGACAGCGTGACGTAGCATGACATCACGATTTTGTACCGAGAGTGACGTGACACCGTGACGTAAGCGATTTTCAAAACCTTTAGTCGAGTTCTCGGGTTCATGACAATCAGCATTGCCAGACATTCGGATAACGGCTCATGTCAATTAAATATGATAATAGCCCAATTCTAATGTTCAATATCTGAAGCTCAGCCCAAGCTTTTGCTTTCCAAACCCTTGCTGCCTAGGGCATAACTATGATGAACACTGACGGTATATAATTAGCGTCAGATCACGTGGCCGCTTGTTCCAATAGCGAGTTGAGGAGGGGACCGACAGCTGTCTCTTTCCTTTATTTTTCCTGCATCTGCTATTACGTGGAGGGGGAAACTAATGGATGTTTTCGCAAGCTAGCAACGTCAGGGGTTACTTGTTAACAGTATTTATTGAAAGTACAAAAAAATGTTCCAAGACCAATTTTACATCATTGAGGCACCCAAACATTTTTTCGTTTTTACTGTACTGCATCCGAAAGATGTCCCCGAGAATAGAAGTATTGAAATGAATAAATGCGACTTATTAATATGACGTACATAAAGCTACATCTGTGTACGGAAGGAATAACTAAAAAAAAAGATTTTAGTGATCTCAGAGGGACAGCCGAACGTTGGCAGTCGCTGTAAGTCACACACGAGCGTCGTTCTCAAGTTATTGCCCAAGTTTCGACACCCTCTGTATTTTGCTTAAAGGAGCTATAAAAATATTTCCATACATCACTGAATACTACTCAGGATGACTCCCTAACGTTAAAGGGCATCTCCGCCGTGATTTTGATGGTCGCCGATTTCTATAAAATTTTCACCATGTATTCGGATGCGCTTCCTGAGCATGTGTACAAAATATCTCGAAAAAATATTAATTTTCTTACAAGAAAATGAATTTTGAAATTTACATGTACACACCCAAATCACTTGCTGCCGCCCTACTGGCAACACTGAGCAAGAGCGGCACACGGAGGCTGCCATGATGGCACTGACGTTGCCGTGACGTCACATGTTGGTCAGGGTGCTTGCTTTGTGGCTTGTTGGTGCTAGCGACTGTCTGCTTTTTGCTTATGTTGTCGGTTTATACAGTTATGCAAGAGCGCGTAATGGCGACAGGAAGAAATTGGTGTTGTGCCGTAGGGTCTCGCGCTACGGAAGCGTCGCTTGAAAACACGGTCTACTAAAACCGTCTATTGTCAGACCCCAAGATATAACAAAAAGTGTCTCCAATTAAAAGGCATAACGTCAATCAGTTTTTCTTGGCGTGCTAGCAACAAAAGATGCCTTACCATTCCGCTTCGGAAGCGGCATCTGGGTCCACATGGCGGCGGATCGCGAATGCAGCTGCCGCTGGCGGTTCCTTCGGAGGCGATGCCGGCGGATCGTATGAGAACGGGTTATCGTCATCGTCCTCAAAATCTAGCAGCATATCCTCATCGTTGCTCGATTCAGACGAGCCTGATGAGTCCATTTTTATCCGTAGCACGAGCACAAAACAGTGAACTGCTGCCAGGCTGGCCAGGCTCAAACTGCACACGTGCGAGTGTTTATACCATATGTGACGTCACGTCAAAATGGCGGACCAGTCCAGTGGCAAGTTAGTTTCGGTATCGGTTTCAACGTATTTTAACGATTATAAATTATGTAAACAGTTTTTTAATGATTTAACCGCTGCTATAGGCTAAATTTTTAGTACCCTTTCCGAAAATATGTTTCGATAAAAACGCTCAAATTGACGGCGGAGCTGCCCTTTAATAACTGTTTCAACTTGGCTTTGCTCTTTTTCTAGGCAATGTCAGTCGCCAAAAAATTAGAAAATACGAGCATCGTTCATCCTCGCAACTCGGAGCCAGAAGCGGTCACGTGGCCTGGTGCCTATCTTATGCCGCCAATTAACGTTAAAAGAATTCGGCTATTCTCATCACCGCAGTGGTTGGACACGAGCCACTACCCAAGTGTCCGCAGAGGCATTGATTGTTACGAGCCGATGTACAGTGCTCACACAGTTCTCGTGTCCAATCCATGAGCCGCGCCCGACTGTCGTCAGGCGGGTGGTTTTGATCCCACAATTACGACATCAATCTTTGCGAAGGCAAGACTAAAGGAAATAGTCTCATTTTATTCTCGCAATTTCACCGCGACAAAAGAAGTGTCTGAATCAGTGGCAGTCAGTGCGAGTATACTTGGGCCAGACTAGGACCAGTACACCTCGGAAAAGTCATGAACATTCCAACCCGATATCGTTTTACGACCCCTTTAAACGTCACGGAGTGCAAAATAAAAGCCATGAAGGGTTCTTGTTAACAAGTGACAAACAAAATCGTCGAATTAGCACACACAAACGGAGGAGGCAATTCCTCAGGAATACTTTCAGCCTTTCCACTCTGGTGAAGAAGGAAGACCAGCGAAGCTGTACTATGGTGGGAATGAAGTGATGGCCGGCCACAAGTCGGCAAGCCAGAGTGGAAAGGCTGGAGAGGTTGCCGCCATCTATGCGCAGCCGCCATCTATAAACGGCAGGCCGGTATAACCAGACAACCGGCCAGCCGTTTGTCTGGTTGCCGTCGTCACTTACAGATGGCGGTAGCTGTCCAAAGTTTAGTGTCATTTAGTATCATACTGGGGAAACTAGCCCTTAACAGCTCCGCTATGAAAAGAAGTGTGTGTGTGTGCGTGTGTGGGTGTGGGGGGGAGGGGGGGGGTTAGTTTCAAAAACATACTGGGTTGTAATGGTTCCTCTTCCCCACATCTTTGGCGCAGACCAAAAAGCGTTACCCCGGAAACTACTTTGTTTGTAAAAATGCTCTAGCTGAAAAAGCATGTTTTTGTCGTGCCACACGTTCGCGCCGTTCCTGACGACAATGCACTAAGAATAATATTACGTGCCTTTCAAATACTTGCCTTTTACTGAGCTTGAACCTCCTGCAGCGTGCATTTTGCACCATCGAATTCGATTTTCTCAGCAAGAAGAAATCACATTGATTACCAGCCTATAGTGTGATGACGTCACGTGCATACAATGTTAAACAGTTATGCTTTCTGGTGAAATGTGATGTTCGCAACACTAGCAATAGATGTCCTAATTGTAAAGTTGGGCAGTATTTATAACAGTCTCGCGATGATATATGGCAGCCTAGAGAAATATTTTTGAGCGCATGACAATTCAAGCATAGTGTTGCAAAGTGAGGGCTTAAAACAAGCGCAGGTAAAACCGAATAAAACATCAGCCTCCCGAGGCTGTATCTAGCGAAGTTTCGAGCTCATGCAAGCTGATGAAATGTGATTTATACTAAGATTTTACGATTATTCGTCTGTCCTTTGTGCTATTTATGTAAAATTATGAATTTCATTGCGTGCATCTTTACGCATCTCTTTTGGCAGTAAATCGTTCTGTAAGGGATTATTTAGAAAAATAACATTAATTATCTTTCTCTTTTTGAACATTTCGTGCATTTGACTTCCAATCTATCACTCTGGTGATAGATTGGAAGTCATCTATCACTCTGGTAATAGACTGGCGGCGTCATTCCGCGGAATGACGCCGCCAGTGAAAGACGTGTCTGACAGCGCTTCCCAGAGGGGCGTATGTGGCACGTGTGATGCTCGCTTCTATGGGAAACAGCAATATCTAATCTGCTCGGCTGGTTGCAACCGGCGCTTCCACTGCAAATGCCTGAACATCGGCCCGGAAGAATACAACATCTTTATGGAAAGTGGTGCTAGTGCCTTTAAATGCAAAGACTGTACCCGGCAACGACGAAATTCCACAGAATGTGACATGGATACCAACCAAACAACTCGGCGGGGTCCAGCTCCGTCACCGCTGCCAGCCGACCAACATGACGGCAAGTGTTTTCCTCCTGATGTTCTTCGGCTCTTCAGCACTATGACTGTCAAGTTGGACGCACTAACCGCAGAAGTCAAGTGCCTAAGGATTGAAAATCGACAACTGCGTTCCGAGTTGACGTTGCTGAACAGGAGGATGCTCGATCGCCTTCCTTTAGCGTCGGCTCCTCGCGGCTCATACTCAGCGGCACTAGCATCCTCGAAGGTTCCATCGGTTGTTCCCGACCCACCAGCAGCAAGTGTGATCTCCGGCCTGAAACCGGCTTCTAGCAAGGAAAGTGCCGGCCACAGTGCTTCTGTGTCTATGGTTGCACATCCTTCTTGGCATGAAACGCCTGATGTGCCGGAGGACGACGGTTTTACCATGGTAGCAAGAAAGAAGCGAAATCCACCGAAGCTTGGAACGGCGAAGTCACTCAAGGTGACCTCTGCTCCTCGTCAACCTAAGGCATTGTTTCTCTCGAGACTTCATCCCCGAACGACAGCGGATGACGTAAGGGATCTTGTCCAGCCCCATCTTGGCGGCAGGTCTCTAACCGTCACGCAGCTACAACCTAAATTTAACTCTTATGCGTCTTTTCATCTCGAATGTGACTACTCTTTGTTTGACAGTTTAAACGTCCCTGAGGTGTGGCCTGAGGGGATTATTTTTCATCAGTTTTACGGCAAACTTGACAGGACTCGTTTATATGTACCTGAGACAGAAAGCTTAGACGACGATGCATCTACGCCCTAAGGTTTTTTATCAGAATGCTCGTGGCTTAAGAACAAAAGCAGCGGAACTGATGACGAGTATTCTTTCAACTGACATAGACATAGTTTGTCTGACAGAAACGTGGCTCTGTGACAGAATATCCAGTGTTGAATATTTTCCTCCAAACTATGTTGTTCACAGGAGAGATCGCGACTATGCAAACACGGGTCAAAAATTTGGAGGTGGGGTTTTGGTAGCTGTTGACTGTGCTGTTCAGTCGCTTCGAAGAGCGGATTTCGAAACCTATGCTGAGTGTGTTTGGGTGGAAATTCCTGCCAGCGATGGTTTTCACTATTTAATAGGAAACTATTATTTCCCTCCACTTTTTGATGACATTGCGTTTATTGACCATTTTGAGACCCTCTGTAATACTATTGATTTTTCTAAATACAGAGTACAAATATATGGAGATTTTAACCTCCCTGGCCTTGATTGGTCGACTGGAAAGCTGTCGCATATGAATAGTGTTACTTCTAAAAAAGCAGAATGGTTACTTTCTTTTTCAAATTTCTGTGGGTTTACTCAGTTTAACTTTTGCAAAAATACTGCTGATAACGTGCTTGATTTATGCTTATCAAATGCACCCATAGAGTATCTTGTTCCGGCTGTTATACCCTTGGTGCCTGTCGATGCATATCATCCTCCCTTTGTAGTTCAGTTTTGTTTGTCATGTAGGCCCCGTGCAAATCATCAGTTGTCGTCGTTTTGTTATCGAAATGGAGACTATTGCGGCTTCTACGATAGTCTTGTTCAGCATGATTGGTCTGATGTTTTATCGGATCAAAATGCTGATTCAGCCACTACAAAATTGACTACGGTAGTGTCTACTGCAATGAGCGATTTTATTCCGAAACAGCAAGCACATAAATCTAAGTATCCTAGCTGGTTCTCTAGAGAGCTAAAACGCCTATTTCGCAATAAGTCTCACTGTAATCGAATGTATAAGAAAACAGGACTACCCGCCTGGTACGATAAATTCAGTGTTTACCGTGCACTGGTGAAAAAAGTCTATAAGAAGGATAAGTTATTGCACTCGTCGAATGTTGAAAAAAGTTTGACTAGAGAACCTCGGACGTTCTGGCGCTATGCTAAAACCCACATGCGACGACAATGCACAAAACTCATGCTTACGTGAATCAACTGGCTATTTGTCCTCGCCAATTGACATAGCTAATCGTTTCTCTGATTACTTTAGTCACTGCTATTCTAGTTTTAGGACTGCCGGTGCATCAGACAACATTAACAACACAGACTTTTTATCTGCTTTTACTGTCGATGTCTCAGAAGTCCGTTGAGGCGATGATCAGTAGCGCCTAAGTTCTCGACCGCGGAATCTGATGTATACGCAGTTTTCATCTATTCAAGGCTTGTTCTGATATATTTGTCCACGTTGCAACGTACCTATGACCTGGCTCGTATGAAGTGTACTTGCCTAGATTTACGCAGGGCTCCTAGGCGCAGCCCATTTCCACCTGCTGCTCGGCGTCATGTGACCGTGCAGGTAACGACCGTGCCCGATTTCGCCGCGTATGCAGTGAATGTGTACTTGTGCATGGAACGCTTCTGCGCTTGCGACCGCATTCGCGGTCGACACGCTGTAGTCTCTTGCCGTATGGTTGAAAGTATGAACAGTCCGTTCAAGTACCGTTGGTTGCGCTGCTAGACGCCCAAAGTCTGGACAGTACCATTTTGATGTTACGTATGGCGCATGCTTTGATGCGACTTCAGTGACGAAAGCAGTGCAGGGCGCGAAGATTCGTGCGCATGGCTGCGAACAGTGATCACACATGAAATATAGCATCCCTGCAGACGTGGTGCTAGCGATTATACGTGTTGCCACTCAAACGAACGTGCATAATTACATATGTTGATGATACTCGCATAAACTTCTGATATTTAATTCCCAAAGATTAGTTGCAGATCGTTCTCAGCAGTACTCACTGTAATCGATTGTGTAATGTTCACAGCACATAACCGTTCTGTTAAAAGTAAATTCTTGTGAACTACTGTTGCGGTGCGTACGGAATGCTCTTCTGAAGTTACGAACAGTGACCTAAGCTTTTGCGCTGCGCTCGGACGGAGTCTGAAACGAAGTTTGACTAGAGAACCTCGGACGTTCTGGCGCTATGCTAAAACCCACATGCGCGACAATGCACAAAACTTATGCTTACGTGAATCAACTGGCTATTTGTCCTCGCCAATTGACATAGCTAATCGTTTCTCTGATTACTTTAGTCACTGCTATTCTAGTTTTAGGACTGCCGGTGCATCAGACAACATTAACAACACAGACTTTTTATCTGCTTTTACTGTCGATGTCTCAGAAGTCCTTGAGGCGATAAAAAAATTAAAACCTAAGTTCTCGACGAGAATTGACGGTATACCCAATTTTATTATTAAGGCTTGTTCTGATATATTTGCTCCCCTTTTGGAACATATATTTAACCTATCTCTCATGAAGGGTACTTTCCCTAGTTTGTGGAAGTCTTCTATAGTTGTGCCCATATTCAAAGCTGGTGATCCGTCATTAGTTAGTAACTATCGTCCCGTTTCGTTATTGTGCGGTTTTGCGAAGGTTTCTGAAATGGTTATGCATAACCGGATCTCAAATTACCTCAGTCAAAAAATTAGTCCTTTTCAGCATGGTTTCTTAAAGGGAAAGTCCGTTGAAACAAATTTGTGTTCTTTTCTAGATTTCTCTGTGCCGGTAGTCACAAACAGAGGCCAAATTGATGCCGTATATTTTGATATGTCGAAGGCCTTTGACCGTGTAGATCATACTTTACTCCTCTGCAAACTTTCTTTTTATGGCTTGTGCCCAAAGCTTTGTGAATGGTTCAGGAGCTACTTGAGTTTACGCAGTAATACTGTTCGTGTTGGCAACTCTTTTTCGAAGTGTTTTACATCAACTTCTGGTGTACCCCAAGGTTCGAACCTGGGACCACTGTTGTTTATTTTGTTTGTAAACGATATAGTATCATGCGTTAATCACTCAAACGTCCTCCTTTTTGCTGACGACATAAAACTCTTTTTAAATGTTAAAGACCATACTGATTGTACTTTATTGCAAACTGATATTGGTGCAATTTCTGAGTGGTGTAGAAAAAATGCTTTGTCGCTAAATCCTGAAAAAACTAAAGTGATTTCTTTATATAGAAAGCGGGACGTTTTCTTTTACCCTTATGTGCTTGAGGGAAATGTGATAGATCGTGTATCTCTGGTAAGAGACCTTGGCGTCTATATTGATAGTACTCTATCATTCACTGCGCACGTTTCTAAGATTGTTGGATCAGCGATAAGAAAGTTGGGAATGATCACTCGTTTATCTAGTTCTTTCACTTCACCATTATCTGTAGTGCGTCTGTTCTGTAGCCTTGTACGCTCAGGACTTGAATTTGGTTCAATTAGTTGGAATTCACTATCTTTAACACAAGTTGAAATCATTGAGCGTGTGCAGAAGAAATTTATGCGAATTATTTATGACCGATACATTGGTCGGAAACTGTTTTTTAGTTACGATTTGTTGCTGTCATTATTTAACCTTGAAAGGCTATCAACGAGGAGGGCTGTTAGAGACATTCATTTTCTTCATAAGGTAGTGCATGGTACTGTTAATACTGAAAATTTACTGATGAATATAGACTTTCATGTGCCATTCAGAGCTAGTCGCCATTTTTTAACATTTTATCCCACTAGAATTTGTGAATCATCGCCATTGTGTCGGATGCAGTCTGCCTATAATATTATATGCGATTGTGACGTTGATATTTTTCTTGATTTTGTTAGCTTCAAGTCGGCCTTGAAAAAGTACATTTTATCCAACAAAGAGTTAGTGTAGGCTTGTATTGGCTCTGCAAACTTGTATTGTCCTTACAAATGTGTGTGTAAGTTTGTGCATGCTTGTATTTTAAATAGTATTGATGAAACACGAAATGACAGTGCACCACAGAAAAGGCTTTACAGCTGTTTGTGGGCACTAAAGAAAAATAAAACATTATTATTATATTATTATTATCATGTGAGCACTGAGCACAGAGTCCTTTTTGGCATACAATGCAAGCCGATAGTTCACACTGCCAATCAGCAAACAGAAAAACACTTTTACGCAGACTCCACAGCTCGTGTAGTTTCGAGTATCGTCCTTCCGCGTCCGTCTCAAGCGGTTATGTGAACTTTATAAAGTAAAATTTATTGATCATTATAAAGATATATTTGATTACTAACTGAATATTTGACAACATAAATAAAGGGCCGGCCGCCCTAAAGCAATGCCCCCAAATTATCTGAAAGGTGTTCTGCCAATCTTTTCCGGCGTTTTTATCCTCGACAGGCACGTTGTAAGTGATACGGGACGGCGCCTACACACATTTCTGATTTTGAAGCTAATTTAAATAACTATGTGTTCCTCACACATATAACTTCTCAAACATATAGAAGTTTGTTAATGCCTCTTTTACGTGGTGAACATTACTTTTATGTGTCTGTGGGCTGGAAAAAAACAAAGTAAACAGGGGCGCGCGGCGGAACTATGACGATTACGCACGCAAACCGCCAGAAAGTGTCTAATTAAGTAGCTGCCATGTCGAGTAGAACGTGAAATACAACTTCGTCTTACTTAACAAAAAAGAATCTTGGAGGACGCTTAAGCTTCGCTTTTAAAAGTGGAACGCGATAGCGTTAACGGGCCTCGTTTGCATCGCATTCTCATTTGCCGCGCAAACGTGCCTCGCGTGGCCTAGTCAGAAGCGTGTCTGGCTCGCAACCGAAGGATCGTGGAATTCGAATCCCGCCTAAAATTCTTAATTTTTTTCTTTTTAAGGAAAGGGAATTACTTTAAAAAGTGAAATCATTTGAGACAGATCACTCTCATTCCACGCGTGATGTCACGTTTCACGTGAGCATTGTGGGTTGTTTGAAATTCTTGCGCGAGGGCATGTGGCTGTGACGTCATGACCCTATCGACCAATCAGGATTTTCCAATCACGCCACCGACATTGGCTTTTCTGCGAGATGAGCTCCTTAACGCTATCGCGTTAAAATCATCAATTAGCAAGGGTGATGCTCATTTGCAAATTAAATTGACCGGCATCTTGTGAAGAACAAACCTCCACAGTCAGGCAATGCCAGCTTATCCTGTATAAGAAAATGTTCACTTGGGCAAGCGCTATTTTGGGCCAGATTCGATCTGAATGCGAAGGTGCGTATAGATTGGAGTGAACAATTGCGATTTCTCCTTGCTGCATGATTAGTCACATGCATGCGGTGCTGAGTGCAAACAATATTTGGTTAGAACAACAAGCATTTTGATTTCCGCTCGGTGTTTCTATAAAAAATAGACTGAAAGGAATTATCCCAAACTTTTGTGACATTTTGAAAGTGTCGTTGCTTTTAGCTCAGTTGTGTCGTCATCATATATATTGTGAAGCGTCTTTCGTAAACCATATTTCATGATATATATGGCCACGAGGTGCTCATTTCATAATTTTATGTGATGTAATTAATTCCTTAGATCAAGGACACAATCACGATTTCACTTTTAATACTGCGACACAAAGTTGTACCAATCACGGGTATTTCAGGCGACCTACCACACTTCGCGACAACATTTTATACCGTGTAAATAGATCAGCTTGCATTTTAGAATTTTACTTAAACACGAAGAAAGGACCAGAAAATACAGTATAGTTCTAAATTTCAAGCTGATCTATTTACATGTATGTACCAACAAGCTCACCTCTTTACTCTTGTACTTAAACATTCTGATTCAGGTAAAATATATGTTACTGGCAAACAAAGGTATGTTGAGTCGTATGAACACGACGTAACGTACGTTAATGTAGATTTCTTCTACTCTTGTGTCGAAATTAAATAACTGAATTTCATACTTCTGGTTCCTAAAGAACAAAAGTAAATTGCAGGGACGATCGAAGAAACTATATAGTTAATCGTTTCACGGCGTAAATGGTGTATATTGCAAGAACAATGCGGGAAATATATTCTCAATTTAGCGGTTCAAACCGGTTCGAACCGGTTCGAACCGGTTTGAACCGTTATTTTTTGCTCCCCGGAACTGAACCGGAACTGAACCGAAAGCCGTGAACCCGAACCGGAACCGAACCGATAAAAATTTCGGTTCGACACTCTGGTGGATACACCTAGAATTCCGTGTTTTCGGTTTGTTTTTTTTAAATTCGGCGTATTTTTTTCGGTGTTTATTTTAAAATTCAGTTTTCGGTTTTTTTCGGTGTATATATATTCCCAAAAATGTTTACCGTTTTTTTTTTTTCAGTGAATTTGAAAGAAACACCATCGGATACCGAATCAGATTATTCTTGTAGTTGTGATATTTGTGTTCACTCAAAGAATAACGGCACATATACATACGTGGTCTTCGCTACAACTTCCGTCAGGACACACCTCAAAATCGCGGAATTCGCGGGCATAATCTTCAGCGCGCATCTTTTTCCTTCCCATTCTGACGACGTGACCGTCTGAAGTGATGACCGCGCAAAAACCAGCGGAATGGCAAAAAAAAAAAATCATTGTATTTATGTTTTTAACTATAGGGAAGTTTGAGAGAGGATGTTAAGAAAGGTATTAACGGCTTTCCTCGATGTCCTCTGAAGTGCATGAAGCGAAACACCACGAAGAAAACATGCAACGCAGCTGAACTTCTGGTACTCTAACGTACGATCGATCAAAAACAAGCTTCCTGAACTTAACACCATGCTCGAGTCCACAGACGACACAGTGTTCGCCCTCACTGAGGCGTGGTTAGATGAAACGACACGCGACGGCCAAATTGCCGACAATACCCGTTACCAGATTTTTTCGCAAAGACCGCACTACCTCCCGTGGGGGTGGAGTCATGGTGCTCGCCCCGTCTCACATCATCTGTCGGTGCCGAGCCGACCTGGAGCAGGATAACCTTGAGGCTGTCTTCGTGGAATCGCGGACTCCCCGCAGCAAGTTCCTTCTGGCCTGTGTTTTATACATAGCCCCAAACACGCACTCCTCGAGGTTTGATTCTCTCCAGACTTCTATCGACATACTTTTGGAACTCAGCACATCCTATGCAAGTGTCTACCTACTAGGGGACTTCAATGTGCACATTGATTGGACAGACCTATCGTCACCTATACCCGCTGACCCAGCATCTCAGCAGCTTCTCGAGATGGTAGAGACTGCCGGACTCGTCCAGCTCTGCAGTGACCCCACATATCGTTCAGCTGCCGGCAATGAGTCACAACTTGACCTTTGTTTCACTACAAACCCTACCCTTGTATTGGACTGTTACGCACAGGAGAGTCTGGTCGGCTGCGACCACAAGGCTATACACATTGAATGTTACACGTCTCTCCCCCGCCAAGGACATTTCTCCCGAATGATATACCGGTATGGAAAGACGGATCTCCCCCACCTACGCGCGCTCCTTCATCTGGCCCCCTGGTCGATGGTGCTGTCCGAACCTTCCACCCACGAAATGTACGACCTCTGGACTGATTTTATGACCGCAATCCAGATGGAATGCGTTCCTCACTCACCAGCCTCGAAGAAAAAGAGGCCTCCGTGGATCACCACAGACATTCTAAAACTCGCAAGACGAAAGCGCCTACTCTTCAATCGTGCCCGAAAGCAACACTGTGCATCCAGCTACACCGAAGCGAGAAGTCTGCAAAAAGACATAAAGAGACTGGTGCACAAATCACATCAGGAGTACGTCACCAGCATTGCAGCCCGAGCAGCCAAAGAGCCCAAGCTGTTTTGGGTCTACGTCAAATCCCAAAGAAAGTCCTCTTCACCTGGCCACCCAGTCTTCAAACACAACCAGAAACTTGTATCAGACCCCCCACTATAGCCTCATTGTTTAGTGAACACTTCTCCTCAATTTGGTCTCCCCACACGACTCCCGCCTCACCTCTGCCCCGAATGCCTCTCGTACCTCCCCAATCCTCACCTTCCCACCCAGCTAATCCCGAGTCTTCCCCTCCACCTGGAGCCTCTCTGTCATCCCTATCCATTACCGAACAAGACTTGGAAGAATCACTGACCTCCCTCCGCCCAGCACAGAACCCTGGACCAGACCGAGTGCATCCTGCTTTTCTCCAGCTCTCCGCCCCTCTGATCACGCCCATCCTCATCCACATGTTTCAACGAATACTCGACTCTGGCACTGTACCTCTGGAATGGAAGAGATCTATCATAACGCCCATCCACAAGGGAAATGGACTTGACACCGACAGCATTGATTCATATCGCCCCATCGCCTCCACTTCAGTTGTGAGCCGCACACTGGAAAGAATAGTAAATAACAAAATCCTGGACCATCTGGAGGACAATGGCCTGCTAAATCAGGCACAACACGGATTCCGAAGGGGACGCAGCTGTGACACTGCCTTGGCAATAGCAGTCCACACGCTCAGCTCGCACCTAGACCAGCGCATCCCCTGCCAACTAGTACAATTGGATTTTTCAAAAGCACTCGATCGCATCGACCACGCACTTCTCCCTAAAAAACTCCAGAAAGTAGGTATTGAGGGTTCCTTGGCCAACTGGCTAATGGACTTCGTCAGGAATCTAACCCAGCGAGTCGCCTTCCATGGTCATCTCTCGTCACCCTGTACTGTGCTCGCCGGTGTGCCTCAGGGCAGTGTGCTTGGCCCTACGCTTTTCTCGCTGTACATAAACGACATCGCTGATGGACTGAAATCTAAGGCAATACTCTACGCAGACGACCTCTCTCTGATACAACCAGGAGTCTCCAAGGACGCAGTCACCTCCCTTCAAAACGACCTCGATGCTTGTTACAGGTGGTCCATGACACACAGCCTACCACTAAACCCTACAAAATGCCTTAGCATGACAGTCAGCCTGTCCTTGGCTAAGCCCTCACACTCCCCACCCTTTGCAATAGGTGGCACCGAACTCTCTCGTGTCGCTCACACAAAACTGCTCGGAGTCGCATTCGACGAGCGCCTCGATTTTAGTCGCCACATCCAAGGAACCGCTTCACGTGCGAGGCGGACACTGGGTTTCGTCACCCAAATTACGCGCGGCATGCCAGCCGCACCACTGAGGCACCTGTACACGTCGCTGGTACTCCCGCAGCTGGAATTCTGTTCTGCTATCTGGGACCCCCCCTCAACAACGCATAAGAAATCTCTAGAGTCCATACAGCGGAGGGCAGCCCTTACGCTGTACCGACGAGATTCCCCCTCGTCACACCACACTGCCGCCAGAGATATTCCCACTACCAGACTCCTGCAGTACGCCCAGTGGCGGACTCTGCAACACCGCAGAGACGTAGCCTCGATCAGGCTCTTCTGCCTAATGATGGGTGCTGGCCACCCTGACGTGCCTTCCCCACCTCGCCTCAACAAGCGAACTGGCTGGCTACAGTCTCCACTGTCACGAACTTTGCGCCACAAGACATCGTGCCTAATGCGCGCTGCAGAAATTTGGAGGTCACTCCCACACCACCTCACAGAGTCAATCCCCTGCAACCGAGACGACATCCACGAGTTGTGTAGAACCGTTACTCGGACCATAGCGTAATCACCTCCCTTGCCCCCCCCCCCCGCGCGCGCGCGCGCGTGTGCGTGTGTGTGTGTGTGTGTGTGTGTGTGTGTGTGTGTGTGTGTTTGCGTTTGCGTTTGTTTGTTTGTGTTTTCCTTTTCTTTTTGTCTAGACTAGTCATCATAGCGCCGTCCGGTTGGTGAAAGGGGCACAATATGTGTATGGGCGCATGCCTTTCCCTCCTCACCTGCACACCGAACGGCACCACAAGCTTTTAAGTGCAATAAAGTACTGTCACTATCACTATCACTAGCCCACATCCGAACTTTTTTTTTCTTTTAGGACCGGGAATTTGACGCCCTAAGCCCGATCACAAAAAGAATACAGATGTCCCGTGAAGGCCAATCCAAGACCTCTTTTGTTGCATGTGGAACGTTGGAAGAGGGCAATCACGAAGACGTCACACAACGTCGAACCTTGCAAAGACTTCTCTCTCTCTGCCCCCCCCCCCCCCCCCCCCACCCACCTCGACGCGCCCCTAAAAAACTGACCTTTTTCGGTTAAAACCGTATTTTAGAAAACGGACTAGACCTTCTTTAATCGGTTTTATTGGTTTAAACCGAAAACGCCGAACCCACGAACTGACCTTTTTCGGTTAAAACCGAATTTCCGAAAATGAATTCGGCGTACTTTTATCGGTTTTCATCGGTTTAAACCGAAAACTCAAAAAGAAAGCTTCGAAAGGAACGCGAATATCTTTCCAGCGGTAAGTTCGTGGATTGTTGAAGTTCATGAAACTGCTCTGATGATATTGTGGCGGCCTCCGCCCGCCTCCGCCATATATATATTTTATCTGGGACGTCGAGGCACCCTAGCGCGCTCAATCTCTGGTTCTCCGGCGCGCGTTCGAGAAAACAGCTCGGCGCGCCGGCCGGGCCCGAGGGTCGTTTCTTCCCTCCATGCGCAGTCGCCTTCAGACGGATAATAAAACCGCAGAACCGTTTTGTACAAACGCTGAGTCAGACGTTTTTTCATTCGCGCCCTCAAAATCTCGGAACACAGCCAATCGAAGGCAGTTGGTAACAATGTGTGGGACCCCGAAGGTCTGCCTGCATGCTCCGCCGCTTGCGGCAGCCAGAATGCATGGGAAAATGGCGGACCTTTTCCTCTAGAGTTAGTATGTATGATCTCTATGACACGGCGCATATTAACAGGCGCATATTAACAGGCGCATATCAACAGGCGCATATTAACCACTACCGTGGTTAATATGCGCCTAACTCAGGACGCGATACTTGAAATCACCGCTGCGGCACGGTTGTATAAAAACAATACTAATTATACTGCAAAACCTTGCGAACTAAAGATTTTAGAAAACAACACGCGCCCTCCATTTTGTACTAAACTCCAATAAAAGTTACTACAAAAAGAGTTTTTTTCGTTAGTTTTTACGCAAAAACATGCTTTCTAAAAGCTCAAGGCGACCACAGTTAAGACAAATGATACAGAGTGGCGCTGTTGTCGTATTTAGCTCGGTCTCGGTGGACGCCAGCGGCCCAGGTTTCAACGGCGAGTTTCCCAACTGAGTGTTCTAGTAACGTTGGTGGGGGTCATATACGTAGAAGTAGCGACAGTAGCGAACGCAGCACAGTAACGATGACGTCAAATTTAGCTCCTTTCTTCTAAAGCGCCGACGGCTTTATAAACACAAACTGTACCTATACTATAAAGTTAACTAGAGGCCTGTTCACACTCTTGCGACCGAGTTCGACCAAACCGGTTTTAAGCCTCTTGCGATCTCTTAGGACCAGCTCGGCTGCAGCGGAGCTGGTCCTAAGAGATCGCAAGAGGCTTAAAACCGGTTTGGTCTCTCTCGGTCGAACTCGGTCGCAAGAGTGTGAACGGGCCTTTATATTATAAACGAGGAGAGTAAAGTGCTGTTTTAATGCGAACAAAGTAGAAATAAAGTATATTTGTAAAACATTAGAGTCTGTACTTTGGTTCTTGAATGCAGGTCACTGCGGAATAGACATCGCACGTGTCGAGTGGGTTCTTTTTTCCAACATTTTAGCGGCAATGCTCAGGCCTCTCCTCATTATGACGACCTAGCGTTCGGCACTACCGCGCACGATCGGTGCCAATCGTCGCACTGTTTCGCACCTTGTGCACGCGTCTGCGAGTGGTCCTCGAGGAGGAGTTGGCCGCGCTCGGCGAGACGCCTTTCGAGGTCACGTGGTGCTTGGCGGATGTGGTGAGGATCCGCTTGGGACGACTAGAGATGGTTGGGGCTAGGGAGCCTTCATGTGCGCTTTGCTAGGGTGATGCCACCCTTTGTAATACCACTCGCCGACAAACCAGCAGCCATCACATGAAGGCACTCTAGTTGGGGCTAGTTGGGGCAAGGCACGTTGATTTCTCCTATGCCTGTTTTCACCTCAAGAACCGTAGGAAAGGAAGTCCGGCTTCTCGCGGATGATTACTAATTTTCACCTTTAGGTGGAGATTTAAGATATATTTAGTAGCATTTTGAAGTGGATACACGTTATCTTATCAAGGAGTACACGTTTCAAACGCCGAAAGCATCGCCTGTGCCTCCGACAACCAAATCTGGCGAGAACTATTTCGCGCGGCGTATGAACAATGCGCAAAACTTACTGCTTTCTTGAGGTGAACAGGGGAGGTTGTACTACGGCCATGCGGCTTTCTCTCCCGACAGTTGTTGGCGGTTAACCGGGCGTCCTAGGGCCGCCCCCGCGCTGGGACGCGACGCGATGGTTTCTCGAAGGGTCGTTCGGTGGAAACGAACCTCTGTTCGTTCCTTCAATATTCTGTTCCTTTTGTTCTCACTCGCAGTCAAGTTGATACCGTCTACTTCGACATGTCCAAAGCTTTTGACAGAGTAAATCATAAATTACTTTTGCATAAGCTCTCTCTGTATGATGTTTCTCCCGTGCTTACCGAATGGTTTCAGTCTTATCTTACTGATCGTAAAGGCAGTGTGCGAATTGGTGACAGTTTTTCTGACACGTTTGTTCCTTCGTCCGGGGTCCCACAGGCGGCTAACCTGGGGCCAGTGGCGTAGCTAGACCATCTGGCACCCGGGGCCCTTAGGTCTTTTGTCAACCCCCCCCTCCCCCCGCTCCCCGAGACCGCAAAGCTAAAAGACATAACCGCGACGCGAGGTCACGCAGCGATAATGAAATAATAAATACAGGGTTAGCCAGCAAACAGTGTCACCCCCCCCCCCCTTTGCACACCTCTGGTTTAGAGAACGTGAAGGCTCAGTTTAGAGAAATGCGGTCTGTACGCGGCGGCAAGCTAGGCTTCCAATCAGACCTTGTGGTCACCCTCGGTATCGCTCCGGGAAAATATGCTATAATATCAAGCTCGAGCGGTGCACCGCCAAGGGTTCACCGCTAACGATTCGGCAAGCAACAGCATGCCGGCGGCCGCCATTTTCTCTAAACAGAGTTTCGAGGCAATTCGGTAAGATGTCGCTAAAACGAGCCTCTAAACCGCACGCCTTAAAATGGAAAGTAATGCAATCAAACAATCGTTCGCATACGGTACACTGCGGCGCTGAAGCCAGTCCGTCCACGCAGATTTCCGCAAGCTCGACGGTCTCCAGTCATGGCACGCTGTGGCAACAGGGAAACGCCGTCGCCGTCACAACATTACGAATTCACTTGCCAGAACACTACATTGTGACCGCCTCCCGACGGCGAGCGACGCGCTTCTAGAACTTAGGGCGGGGTCAGAAAGCGAGGGAGCTGGCTGAGCAGAAGCCTTTCGCCAGCACCTCCTCTCGGCACTTCCCCCTTGGCGCGTGGTGCGGTGCCGTGCACGGGTGGACAGCCATGGGTGCGAGTCCGGGGTGAGGGAGACGACACGTTGAGAGTTTACCCAACACGTTTACCCCCTCCCCGCGACTCCCTTCGTGTAAGACCTTCGTGTGATTTCTTTCTTCTTCGTCTGGCACCTCCTCTTGCTGTCTCGGCGCCGTCCGGCCGTGGTCGGCGCAAGCCAGCGTCGTGTTGCGCTGGGTTTGGCGTAGACTAGGTGGCGTTGGCTCGGCGTGCCCGGGCACAGCTCTTCTCGAGTGCTCCCGCACTTTCCGCGCTTGTTTTTTCCGCCGGTGCGCGATGACTTTGCGCGAGTCAAGCCAGTTTTGCGACTCTGCACCAGACACGTTCGTGATGGAAGAATGGTGACCTCATGCGTCTACACGATCTTTGCCACTTACGAACCAGTCAAGCCGGGGAAGATTGCCGCCATAAGTGGCACCCCCTCGTGACTGAGACTCCTGGTACCCGGGGCCCACGGCCCCACGGCCCCCCCCCCGTTACTACGCCACTGCCTGGGGCCACTTTTGTTTCTTATATTCATTAATGATGTTGTATTGTGGGTAAAGAACTCGCAGTTGTTGCTATTTGCAGATGATCTGAAGTTATCTTTGAATATACGATCAGTCGCTGACTGTGGACTTCTCCAGGACGATGTGTCACGAGTGCAGGAATGGTGTTCGTCAAACTTTTTGTTGATTAATCCCGATAAAACGAAAGTGCTATCAATGTGTAGAAGACGGGAGGCGATTCCTAACGACTATTTTCTTTGTTCCATTGTTATATTACGTGTGTCAGTGGTTCGTGACCTCGGTGTTTATTTCGACAGTCATCTCTCTTTTTCTCATCATGTCTCTCAGATTGTGGGTTCAACTATAAGGTTGCTGGGCATGATCTCGCGACTAACCCGAGAGTTTTCAAACCCAATATGTATTACTCGATTATTTTCTAGCCTTATTCGTTCGCGGCTTGAGTTTGCAAGTGTTGTGTGGAATTCTATAACAATGACGGATGCTTTACAGATTGAAAATGTTCAGAAGAGGTTTATTAGAATTGTTTACGACCGATACTTTCAACGTAGGTGCTACTACGACTATGCCTACATACTCGGGAATCTCGGCTTACAAAAGTTATCAAGCCGAAGAACTGCGAGAGATTTACTACTGATGCACAAGATAATTCATGGCCAGATAGATAGCAGCTTGGTATGTTCTTTTAATTTTCATGTTCCGGTACGTTTCAGCCGACACGCATGCTTGTTTTATCCTGATTCACAGGAGAAGCTCTGTCCGACCACCCGTATGCAGCTCTGTTTTAATGACATTTCATCGAAATCTTCTTTAGATGCTTTTACAGATTACATCTCTTTTAAACGTGATCTTGAAATTTCACTCTACGATTCATAGTCATGTATATAGCATTCCCGCATGTGTTTTGTTCACTGTACGCATGTGCCTCATACCAAGACTGACTTCAGTCGTTCTGAGGCACGGAATAATAAAATATTATTATTATTATTATTGTCGCAGTGCTGAGTGCGCTACTTTGCACAGCGTTTCCTTATGTCATTTTGTACCATGTATATTTTCCCTCTACTTCTCGATCTTCGTCATTCTGTATGAACCCTGTGTATCTCCCTGCAACTTTCGTATCCAGTGCTTTTTGTAACCTCTTCAAAATGTATCCTATGTATTTCGATTCGCTTTTGTACCTTCGTCATTTGTACCTTGTTTCTCCCTGTACCTTTTGCCCCCCACAGAAATGCATCAAGTGTATTATGTAACATTGTCAAATAAATATATCCGAAGTTTCGCCTTTTACTAAAGAATACCGTGGGGAGGGGCACTCCAATGAGCCTATAGGCCAATTTTTGGAAGGCCACTATACCGTTTGGTAGAGGCCTAATATTGAAATCCACAAAAAGAAATGTGCGCGCACAACCACTTATTTGTACGTAATGTTTCCGTGTTGCATGCTGCGACTTCGGTGAGACGTCGATGTGGGTGGATGGTCCATTCCCGACGTGGAGCTCTTTTGGGTGGCCCTCGGGGACTCACCAGAACACAAAAGTAATGCGATGGAGTCACAACACTCAAAAACAATTAAACGTACAGGGCATGTGGGCTCGGTAGCACTAGCAAACAGCGACAATCATATGCAGCTGTAAAATCGATTATCACCAACCTGAGTGAAGACCAAAAGTGGACTTGTCATTCCGCTCATGCTGGTGCCGCCGAGCCTACTTGATTGTCGCGTGGCCAGTGTGGCGAGGAAACTGGGCGGAGAGGCGGACACGTTCGCAGAAGGTGAACGTTTTTGAGTTTTGACTCCTTGCATGCTGGAGCTCGTTTTGCAAACGCGGCCCGCCAACCACGTGACCCCCATCGACCAGTTGCCCCATCTCTTAAATCTATAGGCTCTCAACCTTTACAAAATTGAAGAATGGTCCGTGAAAAACAGGTACCCCTCAATGCGGAAAAGTGCTCTGCAATGCCCCCCGACAGCCTCCGCCTCCTCCTGACTTGACGATCAGAAACAGCCCTATCACAAGGACGCAGCGAACAAAATTGTTGGGAGTCAGACTTGATCTGCGCCTTCATTTTCCCCCCACATTGCCGAGGTGCTCTCGCGAGCGCGACGCAAGCTGGGCTTCGTACAACGAGTGTCAAGGGGTAGTCACTAAATATTTAGTGACTCTAGGCCGGCCCAAAGGCGCTGCGGAGTTTATACACTGCACTAGTGCTCCTGCAGCTTCAGTTCTGCTCGTCAGTATGAAGCCCCAGACAGGTCGCCGCAATTGCCTCACTGGAGAGCGTACAACGGCGCGCGGCCTACCTCCTGCGTCGCCAATCACCGCCACAGCTGAAACGGTACAGAGACATTGGCACCCCCGAACTTCTCGGAGGTGTAGGGTGGAACTGCGCCTGTCTGTCCGCAGGCAGGTGGCTTCGCTTCGCCTCCTAGCCTGCACGCTGGGTGGCCCTCCTACACCCCTTCTAGAGTATGTGAGGAAGAACCGCGCTGGTAAACTACAACCCCTGCTTGGACGGACGGAGCGTCACAGAAGCACGCTCCTTCCGAGAACCATCGAGCTCTGGCGCTCCCTCCCGAATGACGTCACACAAGGGACATTCGAAAACAAAGAGGACATAAAAGAACTGTGCAAGTGTGCAACCCTCCATCTCAAAGAACTGTGATGTGACACTCAATCAGACCCAAATCCCAATGTACAAAGATTTTTTTTTTGTATGTTTGTGTGTATGTGTGAGTAGCGGGTACAGTGAGCCTCTATGGCATGGGCAATAGCCTTTTCACTGTAACCCGGGTTTTAGAAACCGAATAAAGCATTATTATTATTATTATTATTATTATTATTATTATTCGGCTGTTGACTGGTCATATGTTTTTGAATCCACTGATGTCAATGAGCAAGTTTTTGTGTTCACGAGGATTGTACAGGAGGCTATGGATACCTACATCCCTCTGAGAGCTCACAATAGATCTTCTTTTCCTAGCTGGTTTTCTCGTGAATTAAGGATGCTACTGAAAAAGAAAAACTTATTTCATAAAAAGTTTAAGAAAAGCGGTCTTCCTGAGTGGGAAGCAGAAAAGACTTGTCGAAAACAGTGTAAGAAGCTTTTAAAGCGCGATCGCAAAACCTACCATGCTCAAGTGGAATCGGATTTGGTTAAAAATCCTTCTGGAGATACGCTAGATCGCGATGTGGAAAGAATATTAGGTCCGACACTCCTTTAGACATAGGACGAGATAGGAGGGGCGTGGCCGAGTTGTTTGCTGATTATTTTAGCTCAGTTTACAAGGATAGTACAGACTCCACATGCACCGCATCGCTCAACCCGTCCGAGTTCAGCGAAATGGTGAATAGCATTCATGTCGACGAAGAATGTGTCGAGATTGGCATTAAGAAAATGAAAGGCACATTATCTTCTGGTCATGACGGAATACCCACGTCAATTGTCAAATCCTTTCATGGACTGTTCACACCCATACTAACCACAATATTTAATAACTCTTTAAAGTCTGGAATATTCCCCATAATGTGGAAAACCGCCGTTGTGGTTCCGGTCTTGAAGTCGGGAAATAGTGGTGATGTTCTTTTAACTACCGGCCTATTTCCCTTCTTTTCTTCATTTTCTAAGCTTTTTGAAATGGTAGTTCATCAATTCCTGTTTTTCAAGTTTCGCAACGTAATAATTCATAATCAACACGGCTTCATCTCTGTCAGATCAACAACCACTAATCTTGTAACTTTTATGTCGACCGCAGCACGGGTGGTCTGTAACAGGGGTCAGGTAGACGTTATTTACTTTGACCTGAGTAAGGCTTTTGATGTTGTTAATCATATGATGCTATTGTCCAAGCTTTCCACTTACGGTGTGTGTGGTTCATTATTTTAGTGGCTGAAGAGTTATTTGTGCAACAGAAACGCATACGTACGTGTCAACAATTCGTCATCTTCGTTGTACAAGACATGCTCTGGTGTTCCTCAGGATCGGTCCTAGGTCCCCTTTTGTTTTCAATTTTTGTAAATGATGTTTCCCGTGTTATTTCAAATTCTATGTTTCTTCAATACGCGGACGATATAAAAATCTACAAGGAAATAGTGACGCCACAGGATTGCACTCAGCTCCAGGAAGACGCATGTTCCTTCTTCCAGTGGTGCTTAGATAATGATCTTTGATTAAACCGTTCTAAAACAAAGGTCATGACTTTCTCTTGTAAGACGCATAATACCTCTTGTTTATATAATATCCACGGCGAAATCCTGTCTCGTGTCGATGAAATGAAAGATCTCGGTGTCACCTTTGACTGAAGTTTGAGGTTCGATGGCCATGTAACCAGGGTGGTCATCTCGTCTCTCCGCACTTTGGGTGCCGCATGTCGTGTTACGAAAGAGTTTGAAAACCCGCCTGCATTTCTCACATTGTACTGTTCATTAGCAAGGTCACAGCTGGAGTACGCTTCAGTTGTGTGGAATGGAATTTCGCAAACCAGTTCTGTGTCGATTGAGCGAGTTCAAAAGAAGTTTATTTCTATCGAATTATGAAGATGCGCTAAAACTTGTTAAATTTCTTAGCCTGCACCGGCATCGGGAGAAAGCAGATTTGTTGTTTCTGTTTAAGGTCACGCACGGCCTAATTGATTCACCATATCTCTTGTCTCAAGTGAGTCTCATTAGAGTTCCACGCGTACGTACACGTCTTCAATCATCTTTTTATGTCTCTCGAGCTTTTTATCAACTAGTCCCACTCCTCAGGTTGGCCGAATGTTATAATCGTAACTCGGAAGTACTTGATATATTTGACTCGTGCTATGGGGCTTTCAATCAATTTATTGTAAACCTGTTCATGCTTGAGCAGGAGTGAAAAGTGCTGAATGTCCGACTGTGTGAAATTTATTGTTTTTACCATATGCGTGCGTTGCAGATGTCTCGCTGCTTCGCATTTACTTTACGCGCTTCAACTTCCCTTCGAACACCTGATTTTCCCCAGCAGAATTCCTATCTTTGTTACCCTTCTGCATTTGTTGGGTCTTGTATAAAATTGTGTTTTTTGTGTTTTTGTTAATTGGTAGCTACAAGTGTGCCAGCACCAAAACCGCGAGGTTGTTCCTGGACACTCTAGTAAACATTTATTGATTATTATTATTATTATTATTATTATTATTATTATTATTATTATTATTATTATTATTATTATTATTATTATTATTATTATTATTATTATTATTATTATTATTATTATTATTATCCATTTCGATTTGCCATTTCACCGCTGTGAAATATTTGCCTCGGCTCTCTATGGCTTCGTCGAATTGAGGCTCCTGGCGACAATCTTCCATCTACACCAGGTGGGGAGATCGTCTGGGGCGACTACTCAGTCGACTGCAAGTTCAGCGCTATTATGCCGATGGTCGGTCTCATCCTGGCGAGACCACTTGCGGACTAAAGCACAGACGGCTCTCCGCTGATTTCCTCTTCAACCAGACTTCTACACATCATCATCGGCGCCTTCATCAATGTATGTGTTGTGGTCTCTGCATGTGTAGTTGTGTGCCTTCAGGTTTCTTCCGGTGAGCCCGTACTTTCATTATTCCAACCTTTGCATCTTCTTCCTCCTCGCTGCCTCTTGTCAACTGGGTCTCCCGTTCTTCATTATGTCCCCACCTCCTGCCTGCGGCGTGTGTGGTGTGTGTGTGCCGACGGATGGTAGATGTATGAAGTGCATGGAGTGCCATAGTTCCCTTCACTTGGGTCAATGTGCCGGGATTGCGGAGGCTACCTTTACGACGATGGGAGCAGCTAAACGAGAAAAGTGGCGCTGCAAGACCTGTCGCAGCAGGGACAACCGCACGGGCGCTGGAAACATGGAGGCTACATCTCAGGATGAACCTCACTCTTTCTCCGCCCAGCTAGCATCCGTCAACGAAAAGCTAGACGTGCTGCTGTCGTTAAAACAGAGCGTTGATTCACTTCTCACGCTTCCAGCGAAGGTCGATGCCTTGTTGGCCTTAAAACCCACAGTTGAGTTGCTGCGGACAACCGTCCAAGAGGTCCAGGACTCCGTTGTCTTCCTGAGTGCTCAGTACGACTCGGTTCTCACTGAAATCACTGAGCAAAAAAAGTAACCAAGGACCTTGGGGCGGACGTCCAATCACTCCAAAACACAGTAAAGGAGCAGGCAAATGCTATTCACCTGCTTCAGGCAGAACTGAATGACGCCGAGCAACAACATCGCCTACCTAACATGGAAATTCAGGGCATGCCTTCCACGTCAAAAGAAAACTTGAACATGGTTCTCTGTGACCTAGCCTCTAACATCGGCCTGTCACAGTTTACGCCATCGGATGTTCTCTCCGTCCACCGTCTACCCCCGAAGAAGGCAGACAAACCAAACACTGCTCCATTGATACTGGTCAGGTTTGCGTCGGTTGCCCTCAAGGAGCAATGGATGAGATGCCGTGGGCGACTAAGAGAGCTCAGCAACGTCGGCAGTCAGCCCAAGCTATTCTTTAATGACAATCTCACTCGTTCCAACCGTGAGCTTTTCTGGATGGCGAGGAACAAGGGAAAAGAAAGCCATTACAAGTATATCTGGGTAAAACATGCACACATCTATGCAAGAAAGAGTGAAGGCTCACCTGTCCTACGGATCAACTCCGTAGGGGATATTGCAAAAATCGTTTAAGCTATGAGAGCCACCTTTTCCCAGTGTAATAATTTTTCGTCTTTTCAAACCTTGCTAGATAAACCAAAAGGTGCGACTTTTACATGTTTGCATGTTAATATCCGGAGCCTTCGAAAATATTGGGATCATTTTCTCATAATGGTACAAAATATTATGTTTCATGTCGATGCATTTATACTCACGGAAATTAATGTCTCGGACTCTATGCTTTATCAATTCACTCTCAAAGACTACAACAACTTTTGTTTCACGCGTCCAAATCGTAGTGGCGGAGGCATAGCGGTTTTTGTACATCAAATGTGGCAAGTTTCTCCCCTTAATCTAGATTTTTATCACGTCGAAAATTTATCTATCAAACTTGACAATTCCACCTTCTCACTTTCTCTGTTATGTTTCTACAGGCCTCCTTCAGAAAATGTTCGAATGTTTCTAAATGAGCTGCAGGCAACTCTCTCACATTATCTTCCATACAGCAACTTTGTTTGGTGGGCGACTTTAATATAGACACAATGAACGCAGCCAATTCCATCGTATGCGACTATCTTAACATTTTGTCGAACTTTGGCTTAGAATGCGTTGTTGATGCTCCAACCCGAGAAGAAATTTTAGGAACAAGATTAGTCACTTCCTGCATTGACCATATTTTAATACGAGCACCAGGTGTCTACGTGAAATCTGCTGTGATTCAGAAAAAATTAGCAGATCACTACTTCGTGGATGTCAACTAACGCAACACAGTGGCGTCAAACTCTAAAATGCGAAAGTTCACGACAAGCCCAAATCATTGATAATGTTGTATTCGACAAATCAGTTGCCTCTCATGACTGGCAGACCTTTTTAGGTACCCAAGCAGCACATAAACGTAAAGAAAACGTCGAAAGAACGTCGAAGACGTCTGTAACGTGACGTCGTACAACGTCGAAGGTCCGGACGTTACCTTCCTTCGACGTCGATGAAACCTTTAAATGTCCGCGAGAAAAGGTGCACAGAAGGTCGAGGGAACGTTCCCAATGACGTTTGTCACACGTCACATGCACGTCTCAGTGGGCCGTTGCGTCCTCCCTCGACGTTTATGATACGTGTGTTTACGACATCCGGACTACCAACGACGTTCACAGAACGTCGAGACACCATTCCAAATGACGTTCCCTAGGCGTCGTGGGGAAGTCGTTGTGTCCCCCCCCCCCCCCCCAAACCAACTAAAAAAAATATCTTTTTCAGTATTATTGCGAAGGCAAGTTGCTCTCATGCAAGTACGAAGGAAGTAACTAAAACACAGGTTTGGTACGAACTGTTTATTTTAGCATGTTCATACACGAGATGCAATACGGAGCGCCGCCAAAAGACGTCCCTGGATGTGCCAGCCAGAAGTATATAAAACAAACAAATTCACGTAAGGAAATGAACAAGGGACGATGTCACGCTGCGCGGAATGTTCCACCGCTTACCTTGTTCTGCTTCTGATTAATCCGCTGACGCGCGTGCTTTACCCACCCCATCGCACATAGCTGGTACTCTCGCTGCGTGCACGGGAGTGGATTCAGAAGTGGGGTTCCGTCCGCTGGGCGTTCTTGACTGGGATCGTCGGAAGCGTCTGAAGAGCCTTGATCGAAAACTGGACTTGACGCGCCATTATCTGCACTGCCCCTTCTTTTCTGGGGGGCGTCATTCATATCCTCACAGTCACCTTGATCCGAGCAGTAATACGATTCAACGTGTGAAGCGTCATGGCCTTGAGAAAGGTCCGCGAGCCGTGACTGAACACGACGGCGTTTTGGGCGATCACCGACTTCTTCATAGGGGCGACTTGAGCGAATCGCAGCACTTCCACTGTATCCAGACTCGAAAAAAATCACGGCGACAAGCAGCCTGCCTCGTAGACCCCGTAGACGTGACGGCCGGTGCTAGTGACTGACTTTCGGAAAAGCTGGACCGGGTGTACCCGGAACTAACGCTTGTCGATTGTTCGTCGCCACTATCTTCTCCCACTTTTCTCTCTCGCCCTCTTCTTGCCGAGTTTCCCGACGCATCGCATGGGGCTCTATGGAGATGCCACTAGCATTTCTTCTGCCTGCCTTTCCCCCTCTCTCTGCGCCGCGTTGGCGCCGGTTCTGTTTCTTTTTTTTCTTCTTTTTTTGCCGTCACGTAGGTGCGGGCTGGACTTGAACGCTTTTTGGACCGTCATCTGGGGCATTCAACGGTTGGCATAATGAGTGCCAATCTACACAAACTGTTGACAGCATCTACCGGATTTCGTCATTGCCGGGCATTTATTTTTCGGGGTAGTGTTCAAAATGCGCAAGTGTGCAGTGAAATTGTGCTCCGATAGTATGACGCTCATTTTCAGAAGCTAGTCCGACAACTCTGTTGCGCCGTCGCGGCAACAGTGTGTGTGCTCGTCTATGGGTGACTAGGAATGACTATTTCTCGTCGCGCCGTCTGGCTCTCCGTGAACAAGTGGCATGGCAAATGATGAACGTAGCTGTTTCCTGCCACGGCCGGTGAAACAGCCGCGTTTCTCCGGCATCGGTGGTGGGAAACAATCGCGGTTCCGCGTTTCTTTTCTTGTTCTGATAGCTAGCTGTGCTAGGTATGAAACCTGAAAACGCAAGATGATGAGCTCATGACAAAGCATGCACAAATCATGCGCGTGTCTGCAAATCGCCCGCTAAGCTGGCATCAAAACCAGATGCCATCACGGGTGACTCATGCATGCTGTGCCCGGATTCTGCATAGAACGCACAAATGTGACATGGTCGTTAGCTGACGATGCCTACAATCACATAAAAGTAACTGCTGGTAAGAAACGCGCTTACGAGGGCAAAGCTTCGCTGTATTTTGATGGTATTGATTTCATATTTTTCCATGATCATTTGGATCCGTTTGACAGTGTACAAAATTCTGGAGGACTGATACGGAATTCGACTGCTCGTTTAGCACGATAATGGTATTCTGAGTTTATCGATGCAACACCAAATAACTTCTGCGATGACTAACAACGTAGTGCATGAACTGCAACAGCATGAAATCGCTGTACGGCCGTGCCGTCAGCAGCTGGATGCGCTCGGCTGGTAACTGTGACGCTACGTTTATCCGCGTTTCGCAAACGTATACCGGGCTATACAGCAATAAGTAACAGAAAACGGGACTCAGACAGTATAATGCAGAACCGTAAGTATCTTGCCCTCATTATCGCTCGAAATACGTATGCAAACTTCTGTTGTATGCCAGTTAGCAAAACGGTCTCTAGGCATGCGACGGTCCCTTGCGTCCTAGCAACTGTTGCTCCAGTAGCTTCGACGTATTGCGTACAGACCGGCGATCACATGCACTGCTGTTGGCATCTTCACTCAGATGACTCTGGCAGATCGCGTAGAACTGGTTACTTGAACATCATCATGAAGCGTCATAGAAGCATTCTCGGTTGCGCGCATTGAGACGAGGCTGCTGACATCCATGCTTATCACTGTTGACCAGTATCTACTACGCAGCTGTTCGTCACTGCCCTGCGCGTGTTGTCCATCGGTGTACGTCATGTCGAAACCCATTGTGGCAAGTGTGTTTCAGTGCAATGGTGTCCGATATTGTGTGTGCCGGCGTGCAATTTTTGTTTGGTGTACGTCATCAGTGCCAAAGAAAGCAAGATCTGTTTTGACAGTCACGTAACAAGACTGCGCACCGATCTACCGAAAGCGCTAATGTGCTGATGTGCTGGAAGTTGGTGTTGTGGATGAACTGTGATGTTGATGCGAATTTTGTGGTTGTGCGCAAGTGAGCATGGGTAACAAAACACGAAGAGAAATTGCCGAACCTTAAAACAATGCCAGGTGGTCGCGGAGCAGTATGGATGCTCCTGGAAATGATGCATGCCTGAAATCACCTGGAGAGGGGATAGTGTGGTGGCGCGCCTGTGGCGCATCCAGGACCCAAGGAAGACGACAACGCGCGTGCAAAAAACAAGAATGGCACAATTCGATCCGATCTAGACGCTCATGGGCTTCACTTCGCAAATTAGAACCGTAACAATATTTTAAACAAACCAAAATTATAACAAGCACATGTAAAAGGAATGATATTCCCAACATGCCTTCATATTATTTTTTTCCTTCAGTGTACATTGAGTTTTGTATATGCCCTCCCTAGCGTAATCCCATGTGCAATTAATAGTATCTTGAAATAAATAAATTAATGTATAAATAAATAAATTCCTGAAGCTCTCAAAAATTAAGTTTTGCTTGCGGCTCTTGAGCAGTGTCACCTTGACCACAGCTGTAATTAAGCTTTTAACAGTGAACGCGTATTACACGTGATTCTACGGCTGGAGATGGAGCTGGAAAAGCTAAAAAAACACAAAACAAAGGTTGTGGCATGACATCGCCAGGGCGTCAATGACAGGACAAAAATGGAACGTAATTTAAATATGTCCTCAACGTTGAACAAAACGTGAGTGGTCGACGTTGCCAGTACGTCCTGTATGACGTTTACGACAGCTAGGTGTGAACGCGACGTCGCTGAAACGTCACTGACGGGACAATAATGTAACGTCACTATGGACTTTATTTTAACGTCGAAGAAACGTGAGTGTTCGACGCTGCTAAAACGTCTTGTCTTGACGTCGTGGCGACGATGACGACGTAGAAGTTGAAACATGACGTCGCCAGCACGTCACGGACAGGACGATAATGGAACGTCATTTATGAACTTCACTTCAACGTCAAAGAAACGTGAGCGTTGGACGTTGCCTGAACGTCGTGCATGGACGTCGTGGGAACGTTGACGACGTTTGAGTTGAAATACAACGTCGTCACAACGTCACTGATTGGACTCTAATGGAACGTTATATAAGGACGTCACCTCAACGTCGAAAAAACGTGATCGAAGTCACGCGGGACGTCACGGACGTCAGGGACCTTTTCTCGACGTTTCCACGACGTTTTGTGCTGCTTGGGTACAGTTAATAACATTGATTTATACTCAAGTTTTTGTTCAAGTTTTTCGCTCGCTTACTGTTAATGCCAGTAGAACTGTTACTTTAAAAAAGCGGAGACCTCATCATAAATGGCTAAACAATAATATACTTAAGATGATTAAAGAGAAAGAGGTCCTGTGGAGTCGATGTCGCCGATCTCCAAACAACAAAGATTTACAGAATGAATTCAAGCTGTTAAGAAATAAAGTAAACGCTGTCATTCGTTCTGCAAAGAGACAGTTTTTTAAATCACAATTCGAAATATTTAGATTTAATTCAGCCAAAACATGGTCACTTATTAATCAATTCCGAGGCACTAGTTCTGAAAATTCTATTGACCGAACCCTCGAACGAAATTTCGGGTCACTTACCTCAGAATTAGCAGACGACTTTAACGACTTCTTTGCAAAATACTCTGGCGTGCCCAGAAACACTCTTGTGAACTCATGCACACTAAAGGATGAATTTTTGGCGTCAGCTTTCCTTCCTTGCTTGGACGAGAAGGATTTGCACTCCCTTTTATTTAGTTTCAAAGCCAGCAAATCTCCCGGTATTGATGGTATTCGAGCGTATGATCTTCAGAGAAATTTCACATATATTAAGAACGTTTTGCTTGCTATGCTGAATGGCTTCATTACGTCTGGCAGCATACCTGACGAGCTCAAAGCTGCTATTGTGCGGCCACTTTTCAAAGGAGGAGAACGATCCAATGTTGCAAATTATCGCCCTATTTCGATTCTACCTATTTTAGGACAAATTCTCGAAAAACACCTATTTCTGACGATGAGCAGTTTTTTAGATAAGAACGAAATATTTTCATCTACTCAGTATGGATTCATTACTGGGAAAGGCACACAACCGGCCCTTGAGGATTTTTCTGATTACATATATGCAACATTCGAAAGTAATATGTTTGCATGTGCTCTTTTTCTTGATGTGTCCAAGGCTTTCGACACTGTCAGCCATCAGTTACTCCTAGCAAAATTATATCGCCTTGGTTTTCGCGGCCCATTTTATTCTTTACTGGAAAATTTTCTATCTAAAAGGTCCCAGTTTGTCCTAATTGGAAACTTCAGAAGTTCTCGGCTTTCTTTACTGGCGGGAGTGCCTCAGGGTTCTGTTCTTTCTCCTCTACTTTTCAATATTTTTGTGAACGACATGGCCCAAGTTATCAAAGAGTGTAAAATTTACCAATATGCCGATGACACTCTCCTTGTGTCACGTCATATTAATTTCTCTAACTCACTCCACACACTCGAAATAAACGCCTCTCATATAATGGATTGGTTCGGTGATAACCTCCTAGACATAAACCGCTCTAAAACAAAGCTGGTATGTTTTCACAACCCTCTTAAAAAACGCCAGGCTCAGGTAAAGTTTTTGCTTCACCCTTCCAGTTGTGCTCCATGCAACTGTGTATCAATCGAGTCTGTCGATCACGTGAAATACTTAGGTGTACATTTCGATTTTGATATGTCTTGGAACACACATATGACGTATATATGTAGCAAATTACGAATTGTGTCTTGGATGCTTTATAATACTAAATTTTTTATGCCAGTCGGTATCAGAATAATAGTCGTCCATGCGCTTGCTTACAGTATCCTTCGATACGGTGTCACGGTGTTTGGCAACTGTTCGGGTCGTTGGCAGTCCAAAGTTAATTCTTTATTGAAAGGAATCCTGACAAGCGCTGCATATAATTCTAATTTTTCCAGCCACAGTGATATTTTTCGGAGTCTTCAATTACCTAATCTGCGTTCTCTTTTCATACAAACGGTAGTGCTCCGTAGCTTTTGGAAAAATGAGTTTAAAACACCATTTCAGTCTCCCCGAATACTTCGTCGCGTTCCTCGTTTTGTAGTCCCAACTTGTTCGACCAGGTACGGGAAATGCACTCGGGATTACTACGTTCCGTGTTTGTTCAACGCCCTCCCGGACACTTTCATTGACATCACATCACTGAAACAACTGAAGAAGGAACTCAAGTGCACCAACTTTGATTTCATCTAGCATCTCTTTGCTGTGTCTGCATGCTTCCAGCTTAGTACTGTAATTAGCTAAAATAATGTTAACTTAGTTGCGCCTTTTTTTTTCTCTCTTTCTTACTTTTTTTTTCGCTTAACGCTTAACGATTTTCGTGTTTTTTTCCCCTACGTACTTTTTTTTTCGGCCTTTGTGCTTTTTTTTTTAACGCTTTTCGTGTTTTTTTAGTGCTTTTTTATGCTTTTTGTGTTTTTATAGTTCGACTTCCTGTCTTATATTGTGGAATCACGATAACAGTCTTTTGAATTTTTTTTATGGGCGTCATCATACAAGCCCTCTGCAGGCTTTGATATGCCCGTATTTAATACTTGAATTCCAATGTGTGTGAAATAAAATGTATTATTATTATTATTATTATTATTATTATTATTATTATTATTATTATTATTATTATTATTATTATTATTATTATTATTATTATTATTATTATTATTATTATTATTATTATTATTATTATTATTATTATTATTATTATTATTATTATTATTATTATTATTATTATTATTATTATTATTATTATTATTATTATTATTATTATTATTATTATTATTATTATTATTATTATTATTATTATTATTATTATTATTATTATTATTATTATTATTATTATTATTATTATTATTATTATTATTATTATTATTATTATTATTATTATTATTATTATTATTATTATTATTATTATTATTATTATTATTATTATTATTATTATTATTATTATTATTATTATTATTATTATTATTATTATTATTATTATTATTATTATTATTATTATTATTATTATTATTATTATTATTATTATTATTATTATTATTATTATTATTATTATTATTATTATTATTATTATTATTATTATTATTATTATTATTATTATTATTATTATTATTATTATTATTATTATTATTATTATTATTATTATTATTATTATTATTATTATTATTATTATTATTATTATTATTATTATTATTATTATTATTATTATTATTATTATTATTATTATTATTATTATTAACGATCGTGAAGATGCGGAAACGACGCAGGAACCGGTGCGCCATTTCAAAATCCCCGGCAAGCTGCCTGGCTGGACGAGAACATCGCCAGAGGCGGCCTGGTCCTCGTTCCCCCGGCACCGTCCCCCAGCGACAGCCAGTTCTTCAATGGGCAACTCTAAAGGGGAAGGGATTAGCGCCGCATCGGTGACTGTGCGACGCTCCAGGGCGGTTTTCGTCACGCGTTTGGATGTGAACTGTTCTTCGGCGGACGTCGCGGCGCATCTGGACAATCCGTTGGCCTAAGGGAATTCAGGTGCACTAGACTGAAGACGCGTTACGGTGGGTATGCTTCATTCCATGTCGCGGCTGGGGACGGCGACTTTGAGGCATTGCTCGACCCGAACATCTGGCCAGAGGGATGTCTTTTCAGGGAATACCAGGGCCAGCTGGCGGAAAGCCGAGTGTATGATGAGAGAGAACGTTTTGAGTGATGCCCCAAGTCATGAATATATATTATCAAAACGTACGGGGGCTGCGAACGAAAGCGCATGATTTTTTTTCTAACGTATGTTCGTCTTGCTACTCAATCATCTGTATTAGCGAAACATGGCTGAGCCCCGAGATCGCGAGCGCTGATTATTTCCCGCCTTCATTTAAGGTATATCGAAGGGATCGAGACTATGAGGCTACCCGAATGCTCCGAGGCGGCGGCGCATTGATAGCAGTAAATGGAGATATTGTAACTCATAGGAGGCCCGACTTGGAGGTCTTTGACGAATCAGTATGGATTGAAATTCAGACTAATGACGCTAAGAACATGTTTATAGGTAATTTTTACATACCTCCGCAAACAGACCCCGGATCTTTCTCTGCTAATTTAGCTAAGCTCGAGGAAGCTTTAAGCAACATAAATGGAAATGTCGTTATGTTGGGTGACTTTAATATGCCATGTATTGAATGGCAAAGCAATCTCATTGACTCGTCGAATTCATTCTTAATTCCGGAAGAGCCAAGACTTTCTGGGTATGCTTTCATTTCTGGGACTTTCCCAGCACAATCATATTCAGAACTGCACAGGAAATATT